>JAMKCH010014169.1:0-63628 GCA_023653785.1 Ophioderma brevispina
GAAGTTCGTAATTGCCCTATACAAAATTAGAAATTCACATTTTTTGTACGCAAAGAAACATTTTCTCAGTTTAAATTATATCCTTCCGTGGGGCGATTTTTGATGGAAAGCTTTACATCATTCAGGGCAAATATCAGTACTTTCAATTTTTTAGGCCACCTGATTGTGAAATCTCTCGTTGCACCTTATCAGCGTGTTCTAAGCAATACTGTTATCTCAATTTAGCTTCTTTCTTTGATGAACCTTTTTTCATTGAACATTGATCATTATTTCCCTGGTGTATAGAGTGTTTGCAATTAAGGTGCGGGGGCCAATAACCCAAGGCCTAAGTATGATCTAATTGTCTTGTTTACAGAAGCCCCGAAATTCAAAACATACACTAAGCTTATGATTTTTGTTTATGAACGCGGGCACTGGCAGTATGGAGATGGGGAATATCCCCAGATCAGCAGTAGGAGCCCACCGTTGACCCCCCCCACACACACACACACCCCATTTTTATTTGGGTCCATAAATGGTCCAAAGTATAGAGAGGTTGACAAAAAGTCACTTTTTAGTGATGAGATTTTCAAAAAGGGCCATTTTTAGGGGGGGGGGGAGTCTGAATTACCAAAAGTAGTCCACATTTTCAAAGTCCCGGCACCCCCTAAACAAGAGTTTAAGTACGTAAACAGTCAAGCACCCCAAACAAGTATGCTAAGTGTAATATCCTACCCTTAATTAATATGTATTGGCAATCTTGAACCCCTAAAGCAAGTAGAATTTTGTGTCTTTGTAGGCTATACTTACTATACTCATTTACACAAAATACGAATACAAACTCGAATGTTCCAAATTCGTACACTAATGTAAGTTCACGTCCGGTTCAAGTGTGAAAAGTACAAACCTTTTTTCAAGATTTTATTGGGTTTTTGTGCTACCCTAAATTAACAGTAATGTTTGTAAAAAAAAAAAAAACTTTTTACATGTTTCTTTGGTCGCAAATGATATCCCCTTATCAACGAACAGTGACCACCCCCCATCCCCGGGCCGCTGGATGGAAGAATAATAAAAATCACACATTGTGGCTGAGACTGAAAAGATAACTAGATGCGATCGTGATTGTTTCACGGTTATAACACATTCATTCCATAGATTTGGTTTATATAACCCTACATCTTACCCTTAGTGACTTGCTCCGGTGCGCTAATAATGCCAAAGCTTTCGTAAAAGCTTATGGGTAATCGTTCATCCTTTCTGGTCATTTTACTCCGAAAAAAATGTGAAGGGTAGAACCTCACCGGGGTTGGGTAATGGCCTTCAAATGAAATCGAAAGGGTGGGGGGGGGTTGCCACCAGATACAGCTATTTTATGGTACATTTTTGAAAATATTATCACATATGGCCTAAAACTCTCTGTTTATGTAAAACTAGTCAATGCCATCATTTAGAACTGAAAACGCATAAACAAAATCCGATATTCCCTACTATTTTTAGCCAAAATTGAATTTTCGGCCTATTTTCTATATGAAAATGCCAATTTTGGTCGGACAATCCTTTTGACGTCATTTGTGACTTCATCTGTGACGCCCAATACTAGGTATGTTGGTACTTATTTTTGGTGGTGACTACTTTAGAGGACCATAACTATCCACTGGTATCTAAATTATAAAAAAGCCCAATCGGTGGCTTTATAACAAATTCTCGGTGGGGGGTCATGTAACACCCCCCTTTGTTAAAAAATCCGTGGTTTTACCAAAAAGGAGTTGGTAAGACGATGGGAATATAGACTACAAACATCAAACATTTTCTCTTGTACATTTTCATGAAACAACTTGGTTTTCCTTAGCCATGGGAATTAATAAGCAAAGGGTATAATGGGGTTTTGGTAGGGTTCCCTTATACCTTGTGCAAAAACATGACACCCCAGACTCGGTTGCTTTGGACATGGGTACCCACCCGACTGGGTCCCATGAATAAGGCAAATTTATGTCTTTATTGTCTCTAATTAGGTTAGTTGCATATAACAAGAAACAAAAGCAAATTACAAAGATAAATATACATATTACATATTCCTTGTAAATTTGCCACATTTTGATACCAAGGTCTATATACGTTGGATGATGTATGACCAGTTTGACCTTTGACCTCGTGTCGGGTCACTAAAGGTCACCGGAAAAAGGCAAACATCGTTTTTCTGAATAGTCCGAGGGCCAGTCTACTTCTCCTTCAGTCCCCTTTGATTACACTTTATAATGGTGTTGCCAACATTACATGAGCTTCATAAATCACTCTCTCCCTGGAGAACATAGGCCCCCTCCACTAAATGTGCAATTATCAGAAATCCCCTTTATCATGATCCCTATTAACCACTTCGACTTCCCATCCTCCCCTCTCCTTTGATGGACTTCTCTCATTTGATAGCATTAAATGTGGGGAAACGTAATTCTTCCTCACTTTCAATATCCTAAACGTCTTGCACCATCTCCAAAGTTTATCTTGCTCATCTCTTCATTTCTCATGGAACATGAAGTCAACATTTTTTGTATTCATTCTAATGATTTTCCTCTCGATAAGTGTCCAGCCGAATGTGGAGAAAACATCTTAGTACTCCGTAATGATTCAAAAGTTTTAATCTTCCATAAGATGTACTGTACTTACAACAAAATGTAAACGCCCGCCCAATTTTATGCCTTATTCTGTTGTTGCCCGTTAAAATTCACTATTTCCTTTCTGTGCATTATGTTTCTTTATATGTAATTAAAACTCTGGGTAAATATAGGTTATGCTACATGACGTGTTCACGAACAGTACACTCAAAATTTTTGCAAACGGAGAATGTATTTGTGTACAAATGGTCATCCATTTTGTGTTTGATCCTACTGATAAGATTTAAAACCAAAAAGACTTTGAATGAATCTGTTTATGCAGACTGCGAAAGTCATATATATATTTTTACCAAACGAAATCCTTGGTGCCAACCGGAGGAACAACTCTTCCGTCTTTTATATATAGAGTACAAATAAATAATGTGTATGCATTGGGCATGTGTTGTAATTCGGGACATAGTACTTGGTACACTCTAGTGTTCCCGCAATTACTAACACATATTATTAGAGTTTAACAAATGGGTCAACCATTTAGAGTGCAGGCCCGTAAGAGTCGCTCTTTCCTCATTGCAAATGTCTGATTTCCCCTCTTTCCTTGTTTCTAAACTTCTGTATAAAACAAGATAAACTTACACTTCTTCTGTATAAAACACTATAACTTTTTAAAGTTTCAGAGTCTTACCTGGAACAACCACAGAAAAAGATATAACACATATTATGCATGGGCAAGTTTGCCCTATTTTGTATATTTTCTGAAGTTGGAACGGTCACGTGGTTTCCCGTTCTTTCTGCGGATTATATCGGTGCCTTGTGTCACCAGGAACCATGCTTTTGGTCGATATGAATCAACATGGAAAGTCCCCTTCTATGTTTCTTTCATTGTTTTTCGTTTTAAAAAAAATTTCAACCATCGATTGCTAGAGCAACGGTCGATTATTGTTCATCAAAATTGCCAAAGAAATTAAAGGTGAAAACATTTCCTTCCCGTCAATTTACAACGCGACAATGAGTCGACAAGCTATAACTAACTATCTGAAGTAATGATTTTGTTTTTTCAGGCTGATTAAGGGTTCGCACACATGAAGTGCTTTGTCTTTTGGGCTAAATTTTTTCCTGAGTTTTTTCCTGTGGAGACCCTGCAATACATTCCCTATATCCCTCCCGCCTGTTACGTCAGTGCAATTTACCCCTATATTTTCACCCTCATATCCCCATCTTTTTTTCCTGAAATACCCCAGATATAAATACAAAATCACAACACAAATCTCTTTAGAGACCACAAGTAAATATTGTGCTCATAAATTATTTTTTAATGTTAAATAACAAAGAGTTGCAGTTGAAACCTTCTCAGGTTTAATGGAGGGGGAGGGCGAACAGTCCCCTGCCCCCCCCCCCCCGCTGTCCTCAGTGCAATTTACCCCTATATTTCTCCCTCAAACGTTCTACAAACACACCAAACCCCTCATATCCCCGTCATTTTTTACTGAAAGACCACAATATAATACAAAAGCCAACAACAAATCATCTTTAGAAGACCACAATTAAGATATTGTGCATCATAAATATTTTTTTTTAAATTTAAATAACAAAGAGTTGCAGTTGAACCTTCTCAGGTTAAGGAAGGGGGGGGGCGACATTCCCCTGCCCCCCCCCCCCCCGACTGTTACGTCAGTGCAATTTACCCCTATATTTCTACCTCATATCCCAAGTCTTTTTACTGAAAGACCACAATATAAATACAGCACAAAAAAATCATCTTTAGAAGACCACAATTAAGATATTGTGCATCATAAATTATTTTTTAAATTTAAATAACAAAGAGTTGCAGTTGAACCTTCTCAAGTTAAAGACACTATCAGTGATTTGCTAAATCAGCAAATCGAAAAAATCATCAAAAATCAGATCTTTGCATGAATGTAACAAGTACAGGTCATCCTACATAGCCTCTGCAAATGATAAGACCAGACGCAACCTAATAAGGACAGAATCGGAGATTTGAGTCATTACTGTCCGAACGGACACTTACTACAACACGTAATTGAATGGAGAATCGTATCTTGGAACACTCCGTTTTCTCTTCCAAATTTTCTGTCAATTCTACAGCTAAAAAAAGTAACTTATGAGAATTCTACAGACTTATCCTTCACTTAACATTTTAAGCTATTCCTGCAAATTCAAATATTTTTCAAATCACTGATAGTGTCTTTTAATCCAACATAACATTTTCTGCATGACTGGTTATGGATGAAAATGCGTCTTCGTTACAAATATGACAATCCCAATCATCTTTGAAACCTTCATCTTAATTTGTTACTTGAAGGAATAGCTTTGGCAACGAGATCAGAACATAATCAGACGTCTGCAATTTAAGTTTGAAATGTTATTAATCCCATTGCTAAATTTAAGGGATAATAAAGAAGCCAGCAGAATAAAAACAAAATAAAAAACAACACAAAAGGAAAAAAAAAACTAAACCAAGCCAAAGCAAACCAAAACAAAACAAAACGCACAAAACAACCAAACCAAACCCCAACCTAAAAAAACCCAAGAATATTTCGGCGCCTTGTTTTAGCTTAACATTGGCACCTGTCTAACACAAAACTCTTTTTGTAAACCCATTAAAAGTACAAAACATGGGGACTAAAACCATTAATAAAATCAATGCATGAAAAATGTTCTATCAAAACAAAAAATAATTTTCATTTCCTTGAGAAATCAAACATTCTTGTTACAGAAACTAATATGATTTCACTCGTTCTGTAAAACCAGGAGAAGTAACATTTAATCAACACCTGTGACCATGCATGTGTATGTATTTTTAGATGTGTATTCTCTGGTGCTATTGTGTCTCATTTAATGGATACAATGGATATTTTGATTCATTTCCTTGAACTTCCGAAACCAGGACAACTTCAACACGCAATGGTTCTCCCATATCCATGTGATTGGGCACTTTGGGGGAAAAACATAAAAAATAGCAAAAAAATTGCTAAGTAATGAAGACTTTTAATAATAAAACTACTTGAAACATTGGTTATATCATGTTTGTTAGTTATATGTGTAGATATTATTGAGCCAAATGGCAGCTCATACAATTCATATGAGTGTGGAAACTCCCCCAAAGTCATATGACCATGCTATTTTTGAAAGAACTCAATTTTGACCCAATCACCAATCGTTTTTTAGCGGTCTGTTTGTATGATACACAATTAACCAATCAGAATGAGGCTAGCTTGTGTGATACACAAGTTGACCAATTCATAATTTTAAGGTTAGCTTGTATGATGCACAATTAGCCAATCAGATTATGTGTTGGCATGGGTGGCAAGCTAGCTGTGGATAGTTTAAAAAGCTTGCACCAAATTCAAATTGACTGAGGAGTTATGCCTTTAGCCTTTGCCTCTGGTCATCTCCCCACAATATATGATGGAGGAGGTGAAATCTTGCATCTCCAGTTATGACTAAAGGCAATATATAATGTATTTGATAAACCAAGCTGCTGTGTCTCATGTGTTTCTTTGTGGATGTGCATGTGTATGAACTGTGTTTTACTTTCTCCTTGTTGGAAAACTGGTTGCCTTGACCTTCGACCATGCATACTGATGGTTTAAGCTTGAAACAAGACGTTTACCAGTGCAAGAAAGAACACACCCATGCATCCGTACCTTAAGGGGTTTAAATGTTATCTCAGCTGTAGAAAAATACATGTGCTATCATGTCTCATGTACATCAAATTTAATGTAATATAATTTGTGGCATTCCACAAGGACCGATATCAGGTCCTCTTCTCTTCCTAGGTAAATGATATTGCTAATACATCTTCAATGCAAAACTTCATTTTGGTGATGGCATTGTATTTAACATTAAGTTCAATAATTGAATAATGATCTTGTCAGTAGAGTGGATTAAAGAGAAAACGCGGTAAAAAAAAAGTTCAAAGAAAATTAGTATAAAGGCAACAATAAACCATCATTATGGCATTGATAAAAGTATTGATACTGTGTGTGTACACCAAAAGCAAAATTAATTTTAAGAACCACTGATTACTTTTTCTGGCTGTTCCTTACAGTGCGCACAAACCGTTCTCTATCGTTAATTGATAATGGGCAGGAAACAAAGAAATTGTATGAGAATGTACTGGCAGGACTTGAGGTAAGCTGAGCAAACTCTATACTCCTGCGCACCACTCCCCACTGAGGCATGGTGTAGGCCTGCAAATATAAAGGCCTGTATTCCAAAAGGAGGTGTTTTAACAACAGTTTTTTAAACAAACATTTATCTCTACAAGTAGTGAGGTAGATGGGGATAATATTTTGAACTATGGTAAAAGCATCAATTTTATACCAAAAGAAACACGCTCTCACCATATTTTATGATCTACTATAATATCCACTTCAGCGTGTTGATTTCTGTACAACATTTAAGGTCCGTCCATACTTTACCGCATCTGCGTTAAAGACAGGTGGTTGCGGTGCCAGAATTGTACTCTCTACCTAAATACTGCATGCGGTACTGCAAAGAAGTTAAAATTAATTTCATGTGGATTTACAGCGGGTAGGAGCGAGTTGCAGCATAATCGGTATATTGGCAACGCAGATGCAGTAAAGTATGAACATATGATTGAACGGGCCTTTACTGAAGTGAATGAGTAGTGAATATACCCTTTTTTCCTTCATCCTTTTGCAAGACCCACACCTTTTGTTTTGTGTCAACAAAGGAATTCCTTAGGATGACAGGTGTTGTGTTTTGTGAAGATTCAAGATTAAAGTCATCAAAACAAAAAAGAAATGTACCATTATTAAAATGGAACATTCCTTACTAAGCATGCAAATGCACAAATAATGGGGATTTAATTTTTTTTTTTGCAGAGTTTTGAATGAGAATATGACAATGGACAGCTCAGAATGATACCTAACATGGTCCCCCGGTAAGTAATACAGTACTTTGAATAGGGTGTTCTACAGTTTGAACCCCATGTTAGAGATGACTTGGTATAAATCGGTATGGCCGGGGCATGTACAAAACCTGGCCCATGAAAACATGGCCTTTGGCCCATTTGGCCTGAAATCAAAACATACTGCTTGTCACATTTGTCCCACCATTTTTTTTTTGCTTCTTTCGCAGTGTCTTTTATTATTTCCCTGTACCAAATGATAGCCTGATTTTAACGGTTGGAACATTTCATAACTACTCTAGGTAAATTACTTGACAATTGATTGATGATATATATTAAACCCTGAATTCAACTATGCCTGGCAGACTGAAATATTTGCTCTTGCTAAAAAATGGAAACTGTATGTTTTCTAGAGTGTATACTTGTGAGTTACCCACTTAAATTTTGTCACATGGATCATTAAGGGAATCAGTTTATGTGTTTCATTGGTAATACAATTATACTCATCTCTGATTATGTTAGCTGGTACTGGTAGGCCTATAGCAGGCTAGCAGCTAACATAAATTGTGGTTTCTTTATGACAAGGGCTTCCTTAACATGCTGATATATCCTAAATGCTTGGGCTGGTGTCATGTCAGCCAAACTTGGACAGAAGAACCACTGACCCAAGCCTCATGTGGAGTGTTCACAGTTTCTGGTCTGTGGTCATCTAGGCCAAATAAAAGGGCATTCTATGAAAATTCATAAAATTTCTTCTTTGAGCTGCAAATCTTAGGCTATAAATACCAGATTCATTCATGATGAGATCCCTTGGTAGAAGCTGCATTTGCAGTATTCATAGATTGGACCCACAATACTGTTAAAAGGGTATTCTCTGAAAATATAATAAATGCCTTTAGGCTTTACTCTATAACTCAGAACAAATCCTTGATGTAACTCCCCTGAAGTTATTGCCAGGAGTTATTGCAACTCTTGGCCTTTTGTAACCCTCTCAGTCGTAATTGACATCTATTTTTCTTCTGAAACCATGACTTCTACCATACCACCAATGTGTGTCTGTGTACCTTTGGGAAAAGGGCACACTGCAGGTTGCCTTATGTTTAAGCTCAAGAATCCCACAGTAGGTGTAGGAGAAAAGCTAGTAGGCCATGTTTATAATAGGATTCTTGAGCTATATCCTGCATACTTCAGAGCAGAGGTGCTGCACAAACAACTTATCTTTTATTTCAGACCAATTGGCCAATAGGCCAATGGGCCAGGCCATGTTTTGTACATGCCCGTATGGCCGTTTTGTGACCCTGACAAATTCAGCAGACCTTTACGGAATAAAGTGCAGAATTCTGCACTTTAATCCGTGTAAGTCTGTACTTTATTCTGTAAAAGTCTGCTGAATTCATCAGGATCACTTGTGACCCAGGGTCACTAAATGGCCATACCGAGTACAAATCAGTGGTAGAAGCATTTCAAAATTTAGATCCTCAACACGGTCATTTTGGCATATAAATTGTGATGAGATTACAATAAATACAAAGCAAAGATTTTTTTGTGAGCGTGTGGAGAGAATGAAAATACTGGTTTGGTAAAGTTTATCAAATTGAAATGCCACATATTTTGGCATTTACTTTGAATATCTGATGCAATAGGAAATATTTCATCCAAGTTTCAACAGGAAGGCTGTAAAAGTAACATCTACTTCAAATTTTAAATGGTCTTGCCAATTATAAAGTTCACTTTGTACCAAACTCTTGTTTTGAACCGAACAGACATTCATCTATGAAGAGTCACATTCAGGAGGAATGCAATAGAACATACCGTGGGAGAATAAACCTGCATTAATTACATGACTACAATATACATACATGAATTGTACAGGTGTACAGGTGGCCTATTATATTTGCTATTTCCACTGTGGGGCGAGGATGATTCTATGAAAAGGTTTGATGTCATATGCTTAAAGGAAATATGTCATGATTCTGAATATTTGGAAAATTTGGTATGGATGGAAAGCTTAAGTAACGTAGATTACATATAAAATCAAAATAAGTTGAAAATTGTCCACATTTGTTGAGTATTTTGCCCTTTTAATTTCCCGCCCAATAGCTTACTCGAAAAGGATTCCGACAAATCCACATCGCAGGCAAATGGTGACGTCAAAGTGATGACCATCCATAATTTACGTCGTTGTGACCATCATATCGCAGTGTTGCCACTTCAATAATAATTAAACACAACGAAATGAAACAAAATATGTCATTCTGTAACTTTTTTTTCTAATTTTATTATTACTTTCATTAATCCATCAATATTACAGTGTCAGCAATAACAATTCGAGTCAACACGATGTTTTGGTCATCACTTTGACGTCACGAGTTGGGCGCTTTTGATCAATGAAGCCGTGGCGAAAAATCCGCCCGTTTTCTTCGTATGTCAAAAAAGCAAAAATTAAAATGCCTCTATTTTGTTAATTTTACATCAAGTTGTATTATTTTTTCGCGAATTTGTGTTGTATGTACATATATTTTATGAATGTAAGTCAAACTGAGCTTGACAAAAATCTTGACCTATTTCCTTTAACCCATGTGTTTTTTCCCTGAAAAATCAATTAAACACATTATCTGCAAGAGGGTACATAGGGATTGCTTTGGTAGCACCATTAGTGGAGGAGCTAGGACCCAGGTCAAACATCATCATTTACCCCTCATTACAGAAAAGGTTTGACACCTTTGGTAGTTAGTATGATATCAACGCTAGGTAGCTAGTACTCTCAGCTTGTGGTGTCACTTTTTCAATAGGGGCCAATTTAAGTTTACACAGGGGTCAAACTTTTAAAATGCTCCAATCATGTTGAAATGTATGCTATGTTGTCCATCTAGTCATAAGGATTCCAAAAATGTATAGTTTGTACCATCTATGACCAACGGTTTTGGAGTTATATGGTACAAATGGCTAAAATGGTAAAAAAGGTCAATTTCTATTTTTACAGGGGTCAAAATCAGAAGTTGCTCCAATTTTGTTGAAAAATGATAGAAGTTGTTCATCTAGCTTAATGCGTCAAAATAAGGAATAGTTTGTACCATCTGCAGTGTATAGTTATCATGTTATGGGACAAAATAGGTCATAGGGTAGCATAATCCAATTGGTATTGGCCTTCTTTGACCCTTATCTCCGTAAGTAAACATTTAACATAATCAAAACTATACTTTTTGGGAGTCCTCTTGCCTCAGGCAATAACTTGCAAGTATTTAAAATATTATCAGATTAACTTTTAATGTTGACCCCTGTACAAATTGAGATTGACCTTTTTCTTCTGCCAGGCAGAAGATTAATCCTGAATTGACCAAACCCTCATGCAGTGGTACTCAGTTCTTATTGTGTGTATACAGCCCATCCATTGTTTACACTTCTCAGCTGTTACTGATACTGCCTGTTGACTTCAAGAGTCTCATATTTCCATGCATGGCCATGCTCAGTGATATACATACCCTACTTGCAATACTAGTGATAGTGACATTCCCTGCTTGCACTAAATGAGACTAGTCCTAACCTAAAGGTAGCTATGTAACAGTTTTTCTGATTGGTTGGGTCAGATTGCAAAATTTTGCTTGACAAATTAAACTGTAGAATGACTTCTATAGCCAATTTATATCCAAAATAATACTTCCAATGTTATAATATACAATTGTGGTACAGAATTACATTGTTTGTATGTATATTTTAACACTGATAGCATGGAACTATTTCATTAAGCAGACTAATATTTCATGTGTGGTAAACAGGCACAACTTTTGTACGGCAATGTATGACAGGTATTACTACACAATAGTGATTTGGCCTTTGCACTAGATAAGAAGTTCCCTTTAAAAGGGAAGTATGGTAACCTGAAGCTTGGTGTTCCATGCAATTTGATTTCTACTTCAAAATAATACCAGATGTATCAGAAAAAGTAACATGAAACTGAATGTCTTTTGTTTCACAATAAGGTTGATCATTATGATTGATGCCTTGCATAGTATTCATTACAATATAGTGATAGAAAACTCAATTTGTTGTTTCATTTCACAAATTGTGCACTAAAATGCAGAAGATTGTCCTTTTTAAGGACTCGTCTTGTTTACCATTTTAGCCATTTTTACCCTATAACTCTAAAACCAATGGTTGTAAGTGGTACAAACTATACATTTTTGGAATCCTTATAATTAGATGGATAATATGGCATACATTTCAACATGAATGGGGCATTTTAAAAGTTTGACCCCTGTGTAAACTTAAATTGGCCCCTATTGAAAAAGTGATACCACAATTTGAGAGTACTACCTACCTAGCATTGATGTAGAGGGTCCATACTAACTACCAAAGGTGTAAAACCTTTTCTGTAGTTGGAGGTAAACAAATTCCTTAAATAAAATATTCAGCTCCTGCTCTACATAGAGGACTGCCAAATCGTGTACCACGCATTTTTCACTCCGAATGAATTTGGCCACTTTTTGGGGCACCAAAAGAAGCAGGAAACAAAATAGTATTATTTTTTTATAGTTCCCTTTTGACACTTTAAACAGAACATTTCACTGATTATCAGCAAAAACTTGTAAACTTTGTTCAATGTTGACACACTATCAGGTTGGCTATCTGTATGTCATATTTGTGTTGGGTCTATATCATATTTGTGTTGGGAACCAATGAGGGGTGAAGCAGAGCAAAGGGATATGCGCAGAATGTGAGGGGGAGGGTGAACGAAAGAAAAAAGCACGAAGACAAAGGGAAGCCATAAAAAGGTGAGGAGGAAGGAAGAGCGAGGATAAGGCCCTGCAAAAATGTTGAGGAGGAAATACGGTGGGGCAAGGCGGGATTGATAGAAGAAAGGCAGGATGTAGGGGAAGATAGGAGGGGGGAAACGACGAGAAAAAAGGCGGAGAGGAGAGAGAAATGATAAGGCGCTGCATCAGTGGCAGAGAGCGGAAAGGTGAAATGGGTCTATCTACACCATTGTTTCTTTTGCGCCTGCAGGCAATTTGGAAATGGAAAGTTTGGTCTCGCCTCCTAGATGTAGACAATTTAGAAAAGTGCACACGAGAGATTTTGAAGCCGCTAAATATTGTGCCATAACAAGTAATTTTTCATATAGATTCGACACTCATAGATTTTCTTTCTTACCAAGTTATTTTGCAACATCGATGTTTAAACCAGAGAAAAAACAGGTGATTGATTTGCTTATATTTCAATATAAAACATACTGAACTTCGTATTATGCTCCTATCCGAAATTAGAAATTTTCCATTTTTGTACCAAAGAAACATTCTCAGCTTAATATGACAGAGGGAAGATTTTTTAGGATACACATTTCTCTCAAACTTACTTCACTGGAATCGGTTGTAGACCACCTACCCGAGATGTTTCAAAGGTTTATTGGACAAACAGAGAGTGCAAAAGAAAACCGCAAACATGCCTGTATCGGGGGGTAATCGTCCCCATATAAACCATGCTTTGGCTTTTCTGGTCTCTGTCGTGCCCGACCAAACTACTAAATCATCCATCTTCCTACATAAAGACGGCGTACTTCGGCTTATTCACCTTCAGGTGTGATCTAATACATTGGTAAGCATTCCAAATATATGTAAAAAAAACGGGGCCCGGGTTCGAGAAAAATTGGGGCCGCTCTTTCTGGAAATCTGGGGATATTTTTGATGGAGAAGCTTTACTCACGGGCAAAAATCAGTACTTTCAATTGTTTTAAGGGACACCTGTATGTCAAGTCGCTCGTTGCAGACCTTAACTTGAAGGGTGGGAGGTTCTTGAGCTCAATGTGCTTCACACTGTGCTCACCAGCTCACCATATGTGTCAATGCAGAATGCGAGTCCAATGACATGCACACCAAGAAGGTTCGACACCATAAACCACAAGGTCACTCACATGACCAATGACCAACTTTTATTTGCCGTCCCATGACAAAACACATAATCCAGTCACAAGTAGAAACGTATTTCGTTTGGTTAGATTTTGTCCAAACCTAAACCCCAACATTTTTCCACTTTCGCTGATGGTTTTGGGTCATGCGACAGCAATAAATTTGGGTCATGTGTGTGGACATCCCGAAGAATGTGGCCCCTTGTATTAAAAAAGGATACAACTTCTTTTGCTATCTGGGGGGGGGGGGGATAATCATGGCAACAAGGTCCTGGGTCCTGAGCAGGTTGACTATAAATCCACCTCTGGTTAGGCTACTTTTGCAGACCCTTGATCAGCCCCTGGATTAGCAAGCCTAATTGACCGGCCTTCTTGGTGCTCAGCCAAACATAGTAATATGGCAATTGAGAACCTCAATTTGGAGCCAAGATTATGTTTTAGTTTGGCTCAAACTTCCCGTAAAACCTACAGCCATTTTCAGCACACTGCAGGAAAATACTTCATTGTAAACCAAACCTTCCTTCTATTCAGTGTTGACAATTTTGATTTGTTTTGCGTTACTCCAATCTCACAAACCAATAAATAAAAGTTTTGTCATTCCTTTGCTTGCCTGACTGGTTTATAGTACACCTCGGATTGCTGAGGTTTCTTCTCCAATACTTGGTCCGATTGCAAAGAAAATTTGCCACAAGAAACCCTGACCCAGCTTCATATAGGGTGTTTCCCAGTTGACCCTAGGGTTTCATGTAGGTCAATAGAGGTCATACTCTCTCTAACCCCCGTTTTTCCTCCCTTCCATCCACAGTTTGCATTGCGATTGAGGAGGCAATTCATTTCAATGTTGATTGGCCATATGGGGTTTTCACAATTTTGAATCAAATCATTGATAGATACAAAAGGGGCAGTCTCTAATCCCTCTTAATATTCAAAATGGCTACTAGCGTTATAGCGGTGTGGCTTGAATCTTAACCCTACTTGTCAGAATAAACCCTGAAAGTGTCTGGAGGGTGTCACCAGATGGGGTCAAAGGTCATGCAGGAGTAATTACAGGTCAATCACTCTATATACACACCTTTTTGCTGTTTCTTTTTCTCTGCCACACAAATCAATTCCTAGACTTGGTCAGAAAGACTGCTGACCCAAGGCCCATTGGGGTGTTAACAGATTGGGGTCAAAGGGCTCTTGTGGTACTCTGTCGGGCTAATAGACGACCAGTGCGCGTTTGACCGTATTGACAGTGCAGAACAAATAAGCGGCCAGAACTATAATCTGTAAACATTTAAAGCTAAGTCTGCTTAAAGCAGAAGTTTGCGAATTAATTGTGTCCTGTCGTCGTCGAAAACTATCAACTCAATAGGACATTTTTGACATTTTAACTCATTTTTGTTCGAAATGCCCCGTCCATAATACACATTCAAACAATCACAGTCGCGCCACGCTGATTTACAAACCCTGTACATATCTCAATTGGGTCCCTTATTCTGTCCGTGATTATAGGCTCATTTTATTGTGTCTTAAGGGTTATTTCTTCTCTGACCTTGGTAGCTAAATTTTACTCCTTGACTCAAAGTGTTACTGTTGCAATTACTCTAAGGAACTTTTGAAAGGTTGAATCATCCAAAATTACCTAGAATAACCCTTTAAAAGATCAATATAGTCAAATTTAGTCATACAGCAAACACAGAATAAACAAATACTTTCTGGGTATGGGTTTGTTCGCTGGTAATAGATTTGTGATTCACGCTGGTAAATGTTATTTACTTTAGTACTGTTGCAATATAATATCACAAATATATTTTTAAGTACATCAATTCACTGTGGCGGTAACACCATCAAGTAGGAGTTGAAAAGTTTTACAATGTTCACAAACAATACAGGAACAGTCCTACCTGATAAGCACCTTTAGGTATTTACCATTTTGAGATCAAATGGCAATTTGATTCATTTCCTGAGCCACACCACGGCTAAAAATATTATCCATAGTTTATTAAATTCGATTTATGAATGTTGTACAATTGAGAACAAAACTGAAACTGCTGATATGACTGAGGTAATATCTGAGACGAATATACTAAAAAAGAGATGGGAATCAAAGCTTAGCTCCATTGTTAACAGTTCGCGCGTACGACCTAGGGTTCTGTGGCAGCTTGCGATGACTTGGCCGCACATGGCGCTGTTATCACCATGTAACTTTTTTTTATGATCGCGGTATCATGCGAATCAGTCAATTTTACTCAATTTTGTGCGTCATTTATGACCTAACGGGAATAAGTGTTCTAGGACCGACTCACATTGACACTTTATGGGTTTGGTCCAGGTCATCATAACGTCATTTTCATAAGACTTAAGTCAAAATTAAAATAAATGTCCACTTAGATTCCTATTCTGTTAAAACATAACTTTTGCGGAATAACGGTCCAATTTGTTTCAATTGTTGTAATATGGAAAGAGAAATACCCATTTTAGTTAACTCAGTGTATTTTTGAAGATATCCCAGAAATGTCATTAATACATTGAAATTGGAGCACATTTCTCCTATAGTCGACAATGAGGGTGTCAAAATTGGGGTCCATTTTAAAGGTCGATTGAGAGATTTTGAGACATCATGTAAGGTGTCATATGTAGTGGAGTTTCATATAGATTAGACACTAAATGGATTCTCACCTTGTATTTGTACAGAAAATGTCTTAAAAAACTGAAGAACCAAAGGTGATTTTTATATGCTTATAATTCAATAGAACACATATGTGATTTCGTATTTGTTCGATTCAAAATTGAAATTTCGCAATTTCACATCAAAGAAAATTTCTGAGCCTTATCCTTTCAGGATGGGGATATTTTTGATAGAAAGCTTGCAATAGTGGGCAAAATTCGAATTTTAAATTTTTTCGGGACACCTCTTGATGATGAAATCTCTCGTTGCACCTTTAAGTTTTCCATTGCGTTATATGCACAACTCATTGAGTTACTAAACTGTGTTCAAGAGGCGTTTTGACAAATACACCACATGTGAGCATATTGTTTAAAAATAAGCCCGCCACACTCAAATCTTGGGGATTATACATTGACATGTATTGAATAAGGATTACTGCTTCTCGATCAGGTTGAGGAATCAATTGAATTAAACATAAAATGTCGTACCAGACACTGCACGCGGTCAAACAATCCATTGAGTTAACTTTGCTTCGAATCTCTTTTAGGTTATATTCGTCTCAGGTAATACGGCATGATATCACTAATGCAAAACAACTTTGAAACTATAACTTCTTTATCCACATAGAATCCACATTAAGGCCAATTTGACCTAGACAATACTAATTGAAATTGACAGGTATTCTTGATCTATAAATCTCCCCAACTGACATGTTACTTGAACTTCTTGGCAGGAAGGATGTACCTTTGGCTTGGCTCCCCCAAGCAGTGGCGTAACGGGCCTGCCCGCTCTGAGGGGGAAAATTTCCGTCTTGGGAAATTTTCCCTCTCGGGGGGTCAAAGGCCAATTTTTCAACTCCAAAAATGAAGAAAACAAGCCCAGTAGTTCACATAACCTGCATGGGCCAGTATTTTTTTTTACAAAACCCCTTAGCATATAACTCTCTTCTTTTTGGAGAACTTGTGTGAATTCTACAGAATCTACCAAGGTGGAAAGGGTTGAAATCACAATGCAGGCTTGGCACTATCACCTATAAAACAGTTATTTCATGGTATTACCTTCTTCTGCTCTACCTCTATCAAACAGCCAAATTTGTGAGTTTCCGTAACCTGACCCATCTGACCCCTTTTTTTTTCTGACACACTTATGAATTTGGAAACCCTTCACGGAATAAAGCACAGGTTTATTCTGTTAAGGTTTCTGAATTCAAAAGTGTGTCAGAATAAAAGTGTGTCGGATGGGTCAGGTTACGGAAACTCCCACCAAATTCAGTGATGTCAATGACTGTTTAAAAACACTATGAGTGATCCTCCCAAAAGAGTCAAAATATTTGAAATTTACAAGAATTTTTTGACACACTTATGAATTTGGAAACCTTAACGGAATAAACGTGCTTAATTCCATGAAGGTTTCTGAATTCATAAGTGTGTCAGATGGGTCAGGTTACGGAAACTCCCCAAGAATAGCCTAAAAGTGAAGGATAAGTCTGTAGAATTCTCATAAGTAATTTTTTCCAACTGAAATATTGATAGAAAACTAAGAAAAGGGCAATATTCAAATATATGAATTCAATTGTGTTGTAGTAGGTGTCCGTACGGAGAGTTAGGACTAAACTATCTGATTTTGTCGTTATTACGCTGCTTTTGGTCCTACCACTTGTAGGATATGTTAAGATACCTATACCTGTTATAGACATGCAAAAATCTTATTTTTGACAATTTTCTGATTTCGCAAATCACTGATAGTTGATATTGAGTGTTTGATAATTAATGCAGCTGTCAACATACATGCACACCTGTGACACAGTATTGATGTGCATGCAAAACAAAAATACATCGGTCCTCAGACCGCTTGTGTCGCCTGCCGTCGCGGTTGGTGAATGATAGGCCTCACATGACCTTTGACCTTGATATGTGACCTTTGACCTCATAAACAAATGAGGGTTTGCATGTAAACACCATAGATGAAGTTTGATTCCAATTAAACTTCAACTTTTCAGATGAGGTCAATTTTACATTTTCAGCCTATTTTACAACTTGACCTCACATGACCTTTGACCTTGATATGTGACCTTTGACCTCATCAACAAATGGGGGATGCCAAGCTGCACCTGTGACAGAAGTTTGGTTTAAATCCATCATGTATGTGGATATTACAGGTAAATGTAACAACAGACATCAACAACAGACATCAACAACAACAGACATCAACAGTGTACAAAGTGATCCCTGTGTCTTCTTGCCTTATGGCAGGCGACACAAAAATAGTGTTCACCGAACGCATGTGTCATCTGCCGTTGTGGTTTACGAATGGTCACCAATGTAACATGAGGTCACCAACACGTGGGACACTACCCAAGAACCATTGTAATCCCAAGGGTCACAAAAATCAATTGATTATGTGGATACACAAGCAATTTGATAATTCTCACCATTTTTGGGCCATGACCTCTAATGACCTCTAGATGACTTTTGACTCCACTCATAAGAGGGGTAAGAGAGGTAAGTGTTGGGCACTACCCAAGGACCATTACATGCAAGTGCCATGAAAATGTGTGCATGGATGTGGAAACAGTGGGCAGTCATGTTTAGGGTTAACATTTTTACCACAGACATAATAGACAAATAAACAGAAACACACTACCAAAGCAATCGCTATGTGCCCTCTTGCAGAGAACAGAAAACTCACACTAGACAGTGTAGTACCCAGGATTGTCAAAGCAGGGGCGTGAAGTAGAGTTCAAAACGGTGTGTTATCAACCAACATAACTGTTATACTAGCTTATTCGGTAGCCCTGCCGAAGTCCGAAAAGATTATCCCATGGACTATCACTTACCGATTTGTTTAGGTGCTTGTAAAATGTACGTGCAAATTAATAAGTGATTTTAATATTTTAGATGATGCTTTTTGATACACTAAATAAATTGACAAATTCAATAAAATTTTGGAAATTTATTTTTTAGTAAAGAGGAAAACAAACAAAAAACAAAAACAAATTGGGAAAGTTTAGAAGTTTAAAAGGCCAAAGTTCAAATATTACTTTTGTAAAGGCCAAAACCAGAACAAACTAACACAAGCATTGGTTTGGGGGAAAAGTTTGGATGGTGACAGTTTTAAAATTTAAAAAGGCCTGTCAAAAATATCACATTTACAATACTTAACACTCATCAATTGCCTGTTCACAGTGACATACCCGAGGGGGGCAACTTCCCCCTGTAGGGAATCTTGCCCCCCTGAAAAATTAGTGAGTTACATAGGCCATATACTATACTAACAAATTTTAATATATGCTTTCCCCCCTGAAAATATTTGTGCCCCCCTGAAAAAAAAGCTGGTTATGCCACTGCCTGTTCAAAATCGATAGTATATCCTTCTGTCTTTGTTGTCAACAATTGGCTAAGTAGCAGAGTACACCTTCGGACTTACACAAATTCGGACTTCGGTAGGAATACGGCTTATACTGCTTCTCTCTTTATTCAAGTACATAGTAGCCAGGGATTATGTACACTAGGCCACTTGAGACAATAATGATCCTACTTGAATAGAGAGTTCTGAGAATGAAGTGTGCTTGCTGATAACGTGCCAGATTTTAACCAGCCCCCGCTCTTTTGGGTACACCACTGCTGCATATCATTGTTATCTGGCAACTAAGCAATGACACAAATGAAAAATCACCTCATTGTATGTTATATTGACCGTGAAAATGATGCAGCAGTGAAGGAATCATTTCAAAGAAAGTACAAAAGCAAGTGATATCGTTTAGAAAGCGATGGACCGCACTTGACTGAAATAAGATAAAAGGATTTCAAGTGTACGTGTTAAAATGTTTTACAGAGTTGACCTTTGTTAACCCTTGGTGCTATCAATCAAATCAACTCTGAAAGGCATTTCAATACCTGTGCTCATCAGACTACTCTTTACATGTACTTGGTTCCCACCTGCTATCCCAAAGGTCTGGCACTCAGCAAAATTGCTATTTTGATTGAAAGTTTGCTATTGTAAAATAATATTCTCCATTTCAAAAGATAAAATTTGCTATTTCAAAATGCCATGGTACTTAAAATATAATAAGGTTCCCCATTCCAAATGCTCATTATTTGACAAGATAAGCTGTGCTATTCCAAATGAAATTTATAAGGCATTTTCAAAATAGCAAATCATCTTTATAATACTAAATTGCATGCCTTGTTTGGAATAGCAAAATTATTTGGGGAAGAGTATCTTTGGAATAGTAAACGTAGCAAATAAATGAGAATAATAAACCTCTTGTTCTGTGTACTGAACACTCAAAATAGGGAAAATTTGGTGTTAAGAACTACTAACCATGTAATAGCAATCTAATCTACCTTTGTAACATGAGTGTAAATGGTCCCTTTATGCTGGGGGGGGGGGCATAGCCAGGATTGATATGCAGGGGTGCAGACTTTCCTAAAATGTGGACTTTTTAAAAAAACAAAATTGGCTTGCCATGGGAATGTGGACTTTTAACCCGGAATTATGTTTGGAACAGATTTCAGACACAAAGGAGACCTTTTATGCATTTTTCTTCTCAATTGACCTTTTGGTAACCATTTAAACAATTTCTTTCAGAAAGTGGATTTAGGGGTGTCAACCCCCTATACTTCCTGGTCATAGGCCTGCTAGGGGATAATTGCAAAGGGATGTGACTACGTTCAGACTAAAATGAAAGTCATGTTTTGATCATAAATTATTGCAAGCTTTCGAAATTGACTTAAGTAAACGGTCACAGTCTGCTTGAAACATGCTACGTCTTTTCAGAAACCTACCTGGGATCAGGGTTTGGAATTTTGGTTACGGGATGGCCTTGTTTTCATGTGGTGTTCGCTGTGCCACTAGTGCGTACAAGGTCTTATTTCAATCAAGTTCAAACATTATTTTACATTGCACATCTTATATGACTTCTGACCAATAGGATTTTAAGGTGCATACAAATTACCAGGCATCCCAAACCAGTGCTGTTTCTAAGAATGCTTTACACACGTATTCCGAACACAACAATTTTAAAGACCGACAAGTGTGAAACATGCCCGGTCAGCTGTACTGCCCTGTCATATTTGAATGCGATTTGTAAACCATCTTTTAAGTATGACTTTGTACTAGTCCAAACAAGCTCTTTAAGTAGATATAATTAAAAGGCTGTGGTCAATCACTATAGCCTCGTCCAAAACCCCGATTTTTACTGAGTGGCAAATTTTGGTATCTGAAGGAGCTACTAATTTTTTCTCATTTACCCTGTGAAATCTTTAGGGCTAAAGGAAGTTTGGTTTTAGATGTTACCCTATGGGGATTACAAATCTATTTTTAGCTCTCGCAACAGAACGTGTTAAAATATCAATCACGCTAAATTTTTTTGTAACATATCGTTGCTAAACTTTTTGGGGTGAATGCCATTCTCAGGGATGCCATTGAGATTGCACCTTACCCCCAGTCTGAATTTAAAGCGGACTTCAACTTTTCGAAGGACACCTGAAAAACCAAAACCTAACCAAACTGGACGTCTGGAAGTGATCTTGGATGCCTTTTGACCTGGTCCATGCTCTTTGACAATCATCCACATAGACAGGAACCACTATTGCACCTTAAATTAACACCCAAGTCTGGTTTAAATCCACTATCTCTACACACTTGATAGGCTATTGCCGCTCGAACGTAGTAACGCGGAAAATGTCCCACATTGGCATTTTGCTCTACCCAAGAAACCGATCGTTCACATGTACGAAGCATGTCAGAAAAAGGACAACTTTCGGGGGGAAATGTACGTAATTTCAACGTTTTTCAATTGATTGGTTGTAGAAAAACTACAAAAAATAAAAAAAATATATTTAAAATGTAAAAAAAATCTTTAAAAATGCCCTTTTAAGTCAGTTCAGCTCACTGGCAGACACATAATTCCTAGCGTAAGTGCTTTGAGTACCATTGGTGGACCTCATAGGATTAAAATAAGGAATAGTTTTGACTGTCAAATGCTTAGTTACCAATGTCGGGGCAACAAAGGTCCTCAAGCTCTCCTTGTAATTCAATGGGGCTTGGACCTTGATTTCTCCCTACTTTGAGCACATGAGCTCCATCAATCATTTGCACACTTTTTAACCAAAAAATATTTGTTTAATATACTGAATACCCTAAATTTTAAAGATAAAGACAAACACCTTGGGAAGTTTTGGTGTTTTCAGGGGCAAGAAAAAGGAAATGCACCCAAATGTGTATAATTTGGGTGATTTTTTGATCAAAGGAAAAAAATCCCAACCATTGTATAACCATCTACAGTTCATAGTGGCGCATTTGTTAAACAATGATAATGCGCGATTTCCGAAGCGTTGAACTGACATGACGTGTTGAGATGCAGCCTTTTGTTGTTATGTAAGATTCACAAGAGGATACACAGATTTAAAAATGCTACATATGCAAGTTTTGTTAATAATATGGTTATTAACATAATAATCCTTTTCGGTCTTTGTTGCTTTTATTGTCAGAGCTTTGGAAACACAATCGACATGGCTATATATCGTCGTTGATGGGATTCAACCACGATACCCATTGGTTCATCGAGAATTAACAACCAATAAACACCTGACGTGTCCCGTGCATTTTTATTACACTCGGGTGGTTTAATCTTGCCCTTGCAAGATAATAATACGGGAATGTGTGGGTGTTGCAATCGATGTTAAAGGCTGACCTCAGAGATTCCTGTAGGGCGCAATCAATTTTAAAACAAATCGTGTTTTTTGCATATCCATAATGCTTGTCCATATAATAATCACTGTGTGAAATCACTAAGCTCAACCTCGAAGCTTTTCATATAGAAAATCACAATTTGTTATAAAATTCTGGTCCGAAATTTGGTTAACACGTAACCTATGGCACTGTTATACTATGCATAATGTTACTGCATGAAAAACAAAACTCCGATCTCCTAACTTTGGATTCACATTTTAGCTTACAATCTTTGATTTATTCTAGTTGTCTATTTTTAATTTCTATCACAAAAATATTGTATTTTCGAAATCTCTGAGTCAGCCTTTAATTTTGTTTGCCAGGCTGACGCCCTAATCAACCATATTTTTATGCCTTACTAGGCAAAGTTACTGCAAGTCAAACCCATTCATACTTCTATTAGTTGAAAGACAACAAAATGTTTTTTGGTCTGTCATGCAAACAAGGTTTCCATGTCTTATATTCTCAATTTCCCAGGCAAAGTTCATAAAGGAGTAAAAACCAGAGCATAAAACGGTTAATGATTTTAAATACCTGTGACTTCAACTGTCATGGGATAGGGGCAATACCACAGCCGGGAAGGTGTAATGCCACACTTCATACATCATAATTCCATTAGTTAATTGCAAGGGAGATCGCATTGCAAGCCACTCGTCTTTCCTGGTCCCCCATCCCGCTCAATTACACCATGTGTTTAATAGGCATTGAATGTGGTCCTTTACCAACATGATACCTTGAAAGTGAAGTTAATGGTATTACTTTCCCGCTACTGCCGACGGGATCATTGTGGGGCAACAAGACACTTGCGATGATATGTACGAAAATGCTGAAGTCAATCAATACGTGGCGCCACCATGATGGACATCTTCAGAGAGCTTAATATCAAAACCAACTATCATCTTACAAAATATCATCATCCATGCAGGGACTAATGATACTTGAAACAGGTTCCTTCAACGATATTACAGAATTGCGGGAAGCCCTCCTAAATTTCTCATGGTAGAAGCCCCTATGCAGCATCTCTATGTCTGCCGGTTGTCCGCGTACTGATAAAAACTACGACACTGAAGTCCAGCTACTGAATGAAGGGCTAAAAGATCTGGCAAACCCGCTTGGACTGTAGCTTTATCGCCGCTGGTGAAAACATGACGTACAAAAACGAGAAACTGTTGACAATCCCAGCTTGTTGACGGACTCCATCTAAGTGCGCGAGGTACTGAACCTTAAAACACGCATATGCGGACCTGTGAAAGGACCTACTGAATCTCGCGAAATGGAGTAAGGGTAGACGAAAAAGACCTAAAAACAATTAAGCCTCAAACAATAAAAAACCAAATGGAAGTCGCCAACTCGCTCGGTACCAGAATACCTACGAAGATAGTCGATCCAGTTGGCGACGTCCGCAATCTAACAGAACGCACACGCACACCCAAGGCGCCCACCAATCCACGCTATCACAAATCCAACAATTTACAAACAACGCCGTGATTTGACCAGTTACAAGGGTTGTTTTAACTGTGGACTAAAAAATCACAGCAAATAATTCGTGTAGATTTGATAGGCGTGTGCGTTGCTATAAATGTGATCAACTCGGTAATAAAGAACGTTACTGTCAAAATAGGGATTGAAAACTAGGCCACGAGGAGGTGCGAAAAATCAAAAATGATGTTTGGAAACATAATGTCACATAATAATAATATGTCTTTTGGTGAAAATTGTGTTACAACCTGTCTCATGACAGTGATGCTGCCGTTAATGTTGTCAATAGAGTTTCTAATGATAATGATATTTTCTCCTGTCAGTTAATTGTTGACAGCAAATGTTTTGGTGATTGCTTTAATGTATTTGGTATTGATTCCCCACTCACACATCAGAAAAGAGTAATGTCCCCCATGGTTGATCTGATAATGCGGCCGGTAAACAATTTACCAAAAATGGTAAAATTTAAAATTAGGTTAAAAACGCGTGTTTTTTTGTTTTTTATTAAAAGAATTTAAGTTATTTTACTAAAGGACAAACCCGTATCATGTTTTAAACTTTGTTCAGAGAATGCTTGATACTACAATTCACGATAGTGAAATTCACATTCCAGTGTTTGTGAACGCAATGATAGAAACAGGGCACGGCGGTGGTGTAGCGGACATTCATTAAAAAAAGATCTGAAATACGCAGAAGGTATGATTTAGAAAATGATCAGATTGAATCCATATGGGTAGAAGTGAAGCCTATTAAAAAAGAAAGCTATGATTATTGGGTGACTTCTACCGACCTAAGAAAGATGATTTCTCTTTTGATGTTATTGAAATAATGGATAGCTTAATTAATGAAAATAAGGGAAAATTCATACTCTTAAGGCGATTTAAATTGTGTTTTCTAAAAAACGATATGCGCACGGACATGTCGATTTATGGAACTGTTGAATAGTCTCGTTAGTCAAGAAACCTACCAGATAAACACCCCACGAGTGTTGGTACATAAAACTCTAATTGATGTTATAAGGCAACTAATGATAATGTTTGTGTAATAATGATGTTTTATATCCTTCCTGAGTGGACCATGGTCTGGTGAAACGGTCATCTTAAGAAAGTCATCAATCAAGAGTAGTAATAGTGACATTCATGTTCAAAAGGCGTTAGAAGTTTAAAGAAACTCAATATCGACACTTTGCTCATGATCTAAAATGTGTTGATTGGGAAATCAATGAGTCCCTTCCAGTTGAAAAAGCATTGTTAAGAATATTATGTTATTTGCCGAGATTCATGCACCGTTAAAAACCATTAGATTTCGGCATGATTATGCCCGTGGTTAGAAAACCGTGATGATATTTTCGACAGGATGCATGAAAAGAGATTATCAACCATAAGAACTGCAATCAAGTGTAAAATTGGTAATAACGATCACTGGACTAAAATACAAAAAGCCTAAGAAACAAGGTAATATATTAAATGAAAGATGCCTAAAAAAGTGAGTCATTATACAATAGATCCATGATGCTGCAGGTGATTGCAAGAATAGCTGGAAAACTTGAAAGAAATTTTGCCCAAACAAAAAAAGTAACAAAACACTCTTCCAAACACATCTAAAGATGATATTGGGTTGCCTCGAACTTCAACAACCATTTCCTAACATCGGTACAAACTACTGTTAATAATGTACATGTTACAAGTAATGGCATAAACAATAATTCGGATAGTAAGTTTACTTTCAAGGAAATCTGGTGATCAAGTATTGATGAATTAAAGGATATTACACATAAAAGTCAAGTGGTATTGATAATATAAGCACCAAGTTATTAAAGTTTGCCCATGAACGAAATTGCTCCTGTGTTGTGCACTATTTTTAAGTAGTCTCAAAAGGTTAAAGTTCCTAACGATCTTACCTAGCCAAAGTTGTTCCAAGATTTAAGCGTGGTGAAAAAGAGAGTTTTCAAATTATAGACTATCTCCATTCTTCCGAGGTTTGTTCCAAGATTTTGGAAAAACTTGTGCATAAGCAACTTTACAAATATGTCACTGAAATAATTTTTTATACAGGTCAATCTGGTTTCAGGAAAATACCACTCTACATGTACAGCCCTTATTAAAACAACAATTGCTAAATGAACAAAGAATTGATACTGGAAATTATATGGTGCTGTGTTCGTGGATCTCAGCAAAGCTTGTGACTGGTTAACCACAAACGTTTCTATCTAAGTTACCCTCTCATGGCATTTCAGTGTGGAAGGTAGATGGTTTAAGTCTTATCTTGAGAATCGAACGCAGTAATGTATTGATCAACGTAATAAACCAAATTGACTGTAATTAGTTCAGGTGTTCCACAAGGTTCTAGCGCCTGGCACCTACTTTTCTTATTTTTATCAACAGATACCTAATATCTGAATAATTCATTATTTGATATGGTATGCTGATGATAATTATTTACGTTTGTCACAATGAAGTTAGTACTATTGAAAACCTTCTAACGATGACCTCAGTCATTAAGTAATTGGCTTGAGTGATAACATTATGAAAGTAAATGTTAATAAAACGAATGTATGTGGCTGGGTACACCATTTTTAAAACAAGACAATGGTAAGATTTAAAATCCTTATGGCTGATATTGAGCTTGAAAATGTTAATTTGCGAAATATCTCGGTGTTTTAATTGATTCAAACTTAAAATGGAATGATAAGGTGGATATGTTGGCCATTAAGGTGTGCAATGGTCTTGGTATAATGAGGAGAGTAAGCCATGTGTTCCAATAGTTCCTCATTCACAATATATAATACAATTGATATCCCCTCACTTTTTTGATTATGGAATGGTTGTCTGGAGTAACTGTACAGAAACTAATCTTAATAGGCTTCAAAAAATACAGAATAAGGCCATGAGGATCATTTTAAGTATGCCATTACCGTACACACATTAATGATATGTTAAGAAAACTTTTAGGTTTTTAGATAGTCCAGTCGTATTCATTATAATATTGGATGTTTATGATGTACAAAATTCTAAATAATTTGGCACACTATTACCTTAATGATCTTTTTCATGAAAGTAGTTCGGTTCATTACTGTCAATACACGTAATAGCAAAGCTGGCAATCTGTACATGCCTAGTTATAATACATACTATGGTAAAAGTAGATGTGGTTATAAAGGTGTGTGTCACTTGGAATGTTATTTCACAAGATATCCGTGGTGCAACAATTTCATGTCTTTCAAATCAGCTTTTAAAAAAGATCTGAAATTAGTTAGTTAATTTCCATTCATATTACAGTATCATCATCACAACTGAGGTCGTCCGATGAAATCGGATAGACCTATTGGCAGCAGGATTTGTGTGTGTGTAATTGTGGGTGTGTGTGTGTTATGCTGTGTGTGTACGCTGTATGGTAGTGTTTGCTGTATGTATGATGTTATGATGTGTGTCTGTGTGTGTGTGTGGTGGTTTGTGTTCGCGGAGCGCGCGTGTGTTGTGGGTTTTAAATATTCTGTGGTTTCGGTTTTATAATGGGACGCAGGATCTGTGCGGGTTTAAGGTTGAGGAGGACGGGGTCATTCGGGGATCACTTGATCTTAGAACCATATCGGACGAGCTATGGGATGTGTTCCCTATTTATTTTTAAATTTATGATTTACTTTCCGTAAGTGTCTTAACAATTGTACTATTTATTACGTGTTTAGTTATTAACAATCGATATTTTTATATGAATTTTCTATTCTTAAGAATGATCAAAATAGTTTATATCATGTATTTATGAAGAAGCACTAATGTCAGCATGCAATGTTTTTCTAGGACGTTGACCACACCTAGTGAAACTGTTATTTTGAACGGAGGGTTATTTTAGTAAGTAAGGCAGCACAAGATGTAATTTACAGATTTCCAAGAATGCCCCTTTAATCAGTGTTATGTTGAATTTGATAATCTTTGTACACCCATATAGGACTTGTGTCAGTGGTGAATGGTTTTTCTGACCAACATTGGTGATTCATCATAGAACTAGATTTGAGACTGGAAGGGAATTCTGAATTCAAGAAAAACTTAATCAGCCAACGTGGTCTTACCAACCCCAATCTGTGTACACTCTATCTGCCTTGAGTCAGAGGTTCTTTAATTTAGTGATAAAACATTTAATTGAGACCAAAGCAGCAATTTATAGATTTGATGAAGATTGCCCTTAGTGGCCCTACATGACCTTTGACCCCAATTTTTAAAAAAAATGGAAATCTATGGTGCACTTATGATCTGAGTTTGGTGGTGATCATAGCAATTAATTGAGGCAGAAAATGGGAACTTCGATTCTAGTTAGAAAATAGATTTTCAAAGAATGCCCCTTTAATCGGCCTACACTGTCTGCCACCTCAAATTTGTGTACACCCTATATGGACTTGGGTAATGGTTCTTTTGACTGACAAAGTTGTGATCAATTAAAAAGCAATCGATTTGTGTATAAGAAGAAGGAATTAATAGTTTTTCAAAGAATGGCCCCTTTAATCGGCCTAAATTGCCTTTCACCCCACTGTGTACACCCTATATGGTCCTTGGGTAATGGTTCTCTGACTGAAATTTGTAACTATAGCAACTGATGTATGGCGAAGAAGGAATTTATAGATTTCAAAGAAGCCCGTTAATCAGCACGCATGAACTTTGTACACAATCTGTGCACACCCATATTAGACGCTTGGTCCGGTGGTTCTTCAGAACAAATTTGGTTTGAAATCGGCCAGCGTTTTGGTTAGGGGAAAGCATTTTAAGGAGCGTTGGGAAAGAAAGAAAGAAACGCCTAGGAGACAATATGTCAGCGTGCTACGCACGATGACATAAGAAAGAGACAGAATTATACAACAACCAGGGGTCCTGGTTTGATTTTGTCTGTCACATTTTGGCATCGTCGGCAGATCTTGCAGTTCATCTAAACCCACTCGACGCGGAGGAGAGGAATCAATAGACCTGATGAAAGGTATTGAGAGAATTGAGGTGAGAGTATCAAAAGGATTGATCAAATATAGGAGAACTGAAAACAAAGATGGCAGACATCAAAGAATGGAAAACCAAAACTGGAAAAAACTTTAGGCTGTCTCAGCCAGGGAAGGCAGCAGCAGATGCAAAGGAAGAAGCAAGTATGCTTGATGAAGAACTAAAACTAGAACTAAATTGCAGCCAAGCAGGTCAAGCCTGTGTATGTGTCACCAGAGCATAGATTAGATATTTAAGGATCCTCCTCATAAACCAGGTGGTTCAACCATTGAAGGTGGAGGATTATGCAAAGCGAGTAGCCGTCAGATTCTGGCTCAAGATCGATAAATGCTGCATTCATCAGGGAACATTGGGTGGAAATGCACAAAAGGAAATAATGGGAAGAGGTCCTTAAACTTTCAACAAACCCCTACCACATACTAGCGTCCTGCCAGAAGGTAATTGGAGAGTGTTTGGGTGGCACTGCACGAAAGGAAATATGGGGAGAGCGTTCTGAAAACTACAACAGCCCATCACTATACTAGCTGTTCTGCAGAAGGTATTGGAGTGGAGACATGTTGCCCGTTGTAGAACGATTTTATGCGTACAAAAAAGGGCAAACTGAAGACCTCTTGAGCTGTTCAACTCATATTGTAGGACACGAAACTGCCAAACAGATGCCACCTTTAAAGGATGCAGTTAGCACTCAGGGCGAACTGCCTGAAGCAGTTTTGGATGAGTCTTATGGTGTAAACTTCATCACCTATATTTAAGTCCCCTAGTCTTTCCTCCTTCAACCTATGGGAAGAGCGATAAGGTGGCTGGGACACTCCCCTAACGGGAGGGCAATGTCAGCACGGATCTGTTGAATTCATCCCCCATCGGAGCTCTTGATCATATCCAGGCAAATTTTGAAAAAAAAAGCTGAAGACTGCAGATGTCTCATTTGGCAAAAGACAGGAGTTAATGGAGTATTGATTGCCCCAAGAAAGTAAAAAGGCATCATCTTGACATGGATTTAAAAGAACAGAACATGCTGCTGAGACGCATATGGTGGTAAGACTCTCAGGCAGCTCAACACTACTTAACAGAGCTCATAGGATAGACTGCCTCATAAGTCAATGTGAAGTTTGGACAAACGTTTAATTCTTGCTAGACACAGGATCACTATCTATCTAACGGTCGCAGCCGATCTGTTCACCATGTAGCGCAAATGTTCCCTGTTTGTCATTAAGTGGTGATGTCACGATGAATCCTTCTTGATTCTCGCGGCAATCACATCATGTATTTTAAAGGCGACGACCTCCTTTTTTGGCATGGTAACTTCCAACATGTGACGTCTGAGATTACTTATCAATCGTCACGATGACAGTGACCAGCAAATCGTGCACGGCGTTTTGGGCAACATAGAATGAAATTGGAGCGCTATCTCCATTATGTCTGTGCTTTGGTCTTGTGCTCACGCCAGGATATGTTTTGTACTCTCATAAGAAGCTTGGTGTAGGTGCCATCCATTCATCCTGTACTCTTTCTTCATGGTCAACGTCTCAGATCCATATAACAATAGGATACTATCTACACAGGCTCTAAAGATTTCAGCTTGGTTGAATTGGAGATACCAATTGCCATAGTGGTGTAGTTATTCAAAGGCATTCCAGCTTGGAAGCCCCAGATCACATTGTCTCCGATTAGAGAATCATTCTACAACCAGCACTTGTTGAATGGAAAACTAGGAGTAACCTCCTTCAGAAAGGATTTCAGGCAACCAGGGCATTGCGTACACTATCTGAGTTTTATTTGAGCTGACTATTAAGCTTCTGTCTGAAAGACAAACAGAAAGATTAAGGTTGCAGGTTATCCTCAGCTCCAACGCTTTCAAGGATATGTTTTAAATTGCAAGTATTGAAAAAGGATTCTATTCTGAGAACCTGGAAACTGTCCAAGCCTATACGTGAAATTGCAACAGAGATACATCACGTTAAACTTTAAGGTCTATCGATACAAGCCAATTGTTGACACCTCATCTTCCAGTCAAGGATGAGCAATGGGCTCCAGAAAGATTAAGGTCATAGACCTGTGCCTCTGACCACTCTTATTTCTTGCACTTGCTGCACAGGGTAGTCATACGGGTGTGACCTCCTTAATTTCACCTCACATCATGACCAAGAAAAAGTGCTTGTCTTGCACATCCTAAGAAACAATTGGTCGGTTCAGGCTGTTTACGTGGGCCCGACTAGTTTTATCTTACAGTGTGGTGCCAAATTACGGGCCAAGTTTATTAAAGGGGCACTGTGAATATGACTAACCTAATCAAACTTTATATTTTTGGTAAGGACCTAGAAGACTTCATAGACAAAAACTTACAGGAGTAATTATTTTGGCTCCCCATTCTTTGAAAGGGAAATCCCCAAAAAATAATTTAGTGGTTAACAATTGCTCTTGTTAAGAGTATAGTTATTAAAGGGGCATTGTGATCCACAGCCTTGTCCCCCCCCCAACTTACCTAAAAAAGTTGAGATTTTTCATATCATCTGAAACCGTTCACATTCAGTAATCCAAGGTGCCAAATCTTAGTGCAAATTCGATCGTGGGTAAGAAATTCACAAGTTTGTATGTGTTCTGGTCCGTAAACGGACAGAAATTATTGCACAGTGGCCTATAGGGACCGTGGGAAACGAGCATTGCTGTAACACAAAACTGCAAGTCGGGATCAGCTAAAAAGTTGTGAATAAGCTTTTCTCAGGAATCTAGATGAAACAAGGGATAAAACAGAAGGTGCTGGGAAGCACGAATATGACCTTAAAATACAAATTAACTTCAATTAAAACATTGGAATGGGTTATTGGGGGTGGGGTGAATAAATTAATTCCCAATCCTCAAACAACAAACAACATTTGGCCCAAAATTTGAGATTAAAGGGCATTTTTGTGATTCTAGCATCTTTATTTTGTTTATGGTTCACTAGATAGGCTCAAAACATGTCTCGACAGTCAAACACTTCAGTTAATTTGTGATAGTCATGATGTTATGCGCTCCATAGCCACCTATGTTTAGGACAGAACATTACAAAATCATGTAGTTGTTCCAGCGTACATCAAATTTTCACATTAAGACCCCGCTTATGCAACACCATATAGAAATAGGCCAAAGTTCAGATGAAAAAGAGAATCAACTTTTTAGGTAAGTCAGGGATGAGGCTGTGGTCATGTGAATGAACCATATCAGTCTAAGGTTGTGCACATGCTTTAAAACATCCCCATAAACATACACAGCTCTGTCCCCCCACATCACCCATTTCCGTGCACCTTACCACCCCCCCCCCCACCGCCACACACCCCCAGTACCCACGAAATTAATGTCGGGGAATCCCGATTACTAATGTAAAAAATGGCAGTTTAAGGGAGAAAGTATCTGGCAAACAAACTGAATCCGTCAAACCATTCATTCTTTTGGTTATGGGTCCCATATTTCCAAATGAGATAATTATTGCTTTAACTCACAAAGAGGAAATCTCAAATGGCCCTTAAATGTACAGTGGATACATTATGTTATAATGCCGTATTTGATTAGTTGGCTTGAAAGTTGGTGGATGCCAGCCGCAGGTATCATACTCAAACATTGTTAGTCGTGAGGACGTTATGATAAACAATTCTTTTTTACAATGCAGTAGAGTATTGCTTTCAAATGCACATTTGGTGATTACCAAAGGCATATTTTGACATCTCTAGGTCATTGGCTAGAATAGAAATAATTTTCTAAAACCTTCCTGAAATGTCAAAAAATTGAGTGAGTCAATATTTGATTGGCTATATTTGAACATTTCTTGTTCAATTTTTCAAATATGGGTAAGTCTGGGGGAGACCACCAAAATTTTTTAAAAAAGGGGGAATTTCCCCCAGGAATTTTGTGATCCCGCCTTCGTCCTCGACTTGCCTAAAAAAGTGTAGGTAGCGCTGGGTAGCACTGGCCTAGGTAGCGCTGGCCTAAGTATTATGTTTGCCTAATCTTAAGTGCAAATTCGATCTGCTTTAAAAGAAATTCATAATTTTATATCTTCTGTCCGTAACGGACATTACAACTCAGTGGGCCTATGGGTCAGTGTGGATACAATATTCATGCTACATAAACATGCCATAAGAATGCAACTGAATTTTGGAATACATTTTCTCTGAGATATCTAGTGAACCATAAATCTAAAACATACTACTGCACGTAACTTGCAATATCCCCCTGGCACCTTGCATCCTGGAACATGATCTCAGATGACCTTTGTCATCATCCACATATGAAGGAAATCCCTATTGCACCGTAACCCCGGGTCTGGTTAAACCGACTTAAACTTTTTTCGAAGGAGACCGACAAATGAACGCAACCAAAACCTTACAGGGCAGTCTGGAACAATGACCATCAGATTATCCTTTGACCTTGGTCTATGACTTTGGACATCATCTACATATGAAGAACCCCAAGAACCCCTATTGCACCATAGCCCCAAGTCTGGTTTAAATCAGACTTAAACTTTTCGAAGGAGAACCACGCGTAAAAACGAAAACCTAACCAAACTGGACCATACACACCCACAATACTATGGACATGTGCACGCCCTCGCAATATCACCCTATGCTTTTCAAGCCTGGGGATAATAATAATAAAAATATATCTCGGTCCGGGGACCGCGAGTGTCGTCTGCCGTCGCAGTTTGTGAATGGGGGCCAAAGGTCACATGAGGTCACCAACATGTCACCCCACCACACCCCCTCCTTCCCAACAAGTTACATCATCTTAGCACTTACGGAACTCATAACGGCATGCAATATATTAAATGAGACACTGGCACATTTGAAAAATATGCACACCCTCAAGATTTTTCAAAATTGATATTTTTGCATGGTTGTAAGCTTTTATATACAAAGCCCCTCACCCGAAATGATTAAGACCAAATCAACCTTCCTTATGGGTAAACAGAACATTTTTATAATTTCTTCGCGTCGCCGGTGACGCTAATTCAGCACACGACGAAAATTGCGTTTAATAAACACAAGAACACGACGCTGTATGAATGTTTCCCCACGCTATGCCCACTGTTTGAATCGTTATAACCTTTGTGGTTTTGATATAGTGGGAGTACGAGTCAAAAATATCTGTAATATTAGTCCGGGGTTATAATTGAGGGAGGTGCCACCTGGAGAAGGAGAATTCTCATGTGTTTTTTCTATACCCAGTTTTTCCATGGGGAACAAGAATATGTGAGGTAAACAGGCTGTATCCTGAGAACTTTTCAGTGAGGGGCGCTTTTTTTTTTTCAAAATGGCCGCCAAAGTTCCCCATATTAAAGTGGGTATATGTGTTAAATAAGCATCTATGAGGCTTGTTTTGACCATTTTTTTGCATTATTTCGATTAGGGTTATTCAAGAAGCTAAGTTTTGTATTGGCAGACATAATGTATAAAGAGGTCCAAAAATGAGCGGACGCTTTTCAAAATGGCCGCCAAATATCCCATTATAAAGTGTGTAATGGGTTTTAAATACGCATCTATGAGGTTGTTGACCACCCTTTTGCATTAAGTTCGAGTGGGTGTTCATAAGAAAGCTATTGTTTGTATGCAGAATCTATAAAGAGGTCCAAAGGGAGGGCCGCTTTTCAAAATGTGCCGCCAAAATCCCATATAAAGTGTTAATATGGGTAAATAAGAATCTATTGAGGCTTGTTCTGCCACTTGCTTTTGCATAATTCAATATAGGGTTATTAATAAAGAGCTATGTTGGATGCCGACGAGAAATCATATAAAGAGAGGTCCAAAATGAGGGCGGCTTTTCAAAATGGCTGCCAAAATCTTATTTAAAGTCTATATATATTTTGGGTAAATAAACAGTTATTAGGCACCTTTGGACCAATTTTGCATTTTTTTATTAAGTTCTTCAAAAAAAGAAACCTAACATGTAGCCCATAACTCTATAAAGATGTCCAAATGAGGGCACTTTTCAAAATGTTCGCCAGAATCTAATAAAAGTACAGTTTGGTTTAAAAAGCATTAAAGAGGCACATGTGTCTAGAAAGTGTTTTAAGCATTTGATTAACATTTTTGTCTAATAATGCTGCAAAACATCTGCCATGTCACTCTTGAGGGGGCTTTTCAAAGTGGGGGGGCAGCCAAGAAGAAGGTTTACTGAATTGTCCTTGTAATCTTTTCTGGTATGACAAATCCACCCCACATACTGCATAAATTTTATAGTTTAATTTTCAGAGGTCGACTCAGAATCCTGCATTCTGAAAAGTCCTCGCACTCATTGTCAATAAACAGTTTTCCTCACATCTTCATGCATTATTGTCTCTATCCATTTAGGCTCCATTTCTTCATTCCCACCATTTCACAAACATCTGTACCTACATATTGTTGATGCCCTGGCTGAACGCCATTGCTCTGGCTATGAATGCGCTCTTAGTTTATGAAGCTGCAGTGGTTTTGATTGACATGTGGTAGTAACTGCTATATCTTGTTACTTTTTGTGCTCCTCGATAACTTGCGGTCCGAAGATCACATACGCTTTGCTTCAAATTACGTTTTTGGGTCTTTACCACATACAACAGGATATGTATTCTTCAAGCTCTGAGCAAATATCTGAAGAACATTGATTCCTAAGATGACAGGAAGTGTCCACAAACTTTGGTTTTGTCTCTAACACTGCTTCCAGCACATACTTTTGCCTTGCAAACAGGCCGAGTTGTAATCGTTACCCGTAAAAGCGTGATCCAACAAGACATAACTTCTGTGTTGCTGTTAGGGTGTCGATGTCACTCAACTTGAAAGCCTTTCGGTATTTACCAGTGTTTGTGTCAAGGTAATCAACTGTTTACATTGCCCTTGAAATGTGACATTGGCAATGTCTGTGTCGCCAGAATGTGAACGGATGATTGCCATGCCTTCTTCGTTACTCTTCAATTGCCAAGGCACAAGAACACCTTTCGGGTCTACTTGCTTCCTGACTACTGCTAAGATCTGAACCAAGCACATCATTTTTGTGACAAGGATGCATTCTCTATATAATAAAAAGTATATACCGTCACACTTCAGATCACCCACGTATGCTTTCTTTTCTTTTCTATCAACACACTGCGAACGAGCACAATCAGTCTGGTCTTGTTCTCTCCGTTAGCCAGGAATTTGTTTAAGTCACGTGGCAACTTGGATTGTGTTGAGTTGCTGATAACTTTGGGTGCCATTCCTCTCCTGTTTCCTCTCAGCAGTCTTGATATACTCTGCGGCAAATATGAAGTGTGTCATCTGTGTCAGGATACGTTGTAAAAGTTCTGATGAGGGCCATCAGGTCAACGACGTAAGCAAGTTATGTTCTTTTGCTGGCAGAATACTCTCAGGATCCATTGTATCTCTTGAATTGTTATCAACAAGAATACCCATCAGGACACTTTTCTGAGTCATTCGTCTTGTCCCATCGGCATTCCCCAGACTTAGTGAGACAGGGGTTAGTGGATACTCCAGTGCTTTCTTGAAGTCAACAATTCTGCCATGCTTTGTTGAAGTGGCAAGAAGTTTTCCTAATACATCTCGATAAGCTTCAATTACTTTGACTTTTCCATGTACCTTCAGTTGAGCTTTTTTACCACTATTGGAAAAAAGAGTAAGCTTTTTGCGCTTAATAGGGTCATGAAACTTCATTTCAGATGACTCGAGCCTGTTCTTTACAAAAGTATTGTGTACTGACTTGCCATTTGGAAGAACTTGAAACATTCCATCCGCAATGTCATTGTTGACCGGTGTTCCAGAACTCAGGTTATATATTTGATCTTTATCTAATCTCTGATCAAATGGGTTGATGTACTCTGTGGTCATCACATTGACTAGTTTCTGCACCTCAATCCTCAAATAATTACGCAGAATTACATATATCAATATTTAAAACGTTTTTTTGTTACACACTTGCTGATACTTTCTCATGTCATTATCCAGATTTTGCTGGCCGTTTAAAAAAAAAAAACCTTATTGATAGCCTTCTTTTTGTCAATCACATTATATGAACAAACCTAATTTTAATCTGAATAAATCTGCTTCGTATTATCGTTTGTTTGACTCACAAATACATAAATTTTAATTTAGCGCCATTTTGAAAAGCGCCCTCATTGGGACCAATCCACTATATATTATTGTTTTACACTGTAGCTTCTTTTTGAATAACTCTAATCAAAACTACTGCAAATTGGTCCAACGCGCCTAATAGATGCCTTATTTAAAACCCATATATACACTTTATATGAGATGTGGCGGCCATTTTAAAAGCGCCCTCATTTGGGAACTCTTTATAGATTCTATGCAACTTAGGGGTTTCTTTATGAATAACTCTAATCACACTAATGCAAAAAAGTGGTCAAACATGCTTCCTAGACATACTTATTTACCCCATATACACACTTTATATGGATTTTGGCGCCACGTTGAAAAAACGCCCTCAACGGGAAAGTTCTCAGGATCACAGCCTGTTTACCTCAGATATTCTGGTTCCCCCATTGACAAACTGGTCTAGAAAAAACCACAAAAAATGGGAAAAAACAATTCTCCTTCTTCTCCAGTGGCAACCTCCCTCAATATCACCGGACTATATACACATTTGTTGGATTAAAGTTATGAACAGCTTAAAACTTGGCCTCAAATTCCTTGGATGTCTTTATCCTCAATTCAATGTCCCCTATTTGTTTGGGTCTTTATTTTATGTTAAAATATATCTCTGTTCTTCCAATGGCCTAGACTAATCAATTTTTGAGAGCAAATTGAAGAATTTTTTTTGGATATTTGTGAAAATGTGCCAGTGCCGCTTCATAAGGTTACATTTTTGACCACAGCACACAGATACCACGGACACACAATCGACCAGAGTAATCCTTATTGCCATTCTGCAATTCGTGCGACGACACAAAATGGTGTTAGGATCACAAAATGTACCTTAAGAGGGCCTGAATGACATCCACACTGTCTACATAATCCAGCAACTTGTCAGCGTGTAATGTCTGTTAGATGAAGTGTAGTATGTTTACCTAATCACAGCAATGACGGCATCAACCACTAACATGGGTCATTAGTTGTGATTGCTCTCTCACTTGCCTAGCACCATCTTCTCTGGTAGAAATCCCCCATTATTTCTGGGTTATTGCTTCCTCAACTGCAAGTTCATTACGTTTAAATTACTTGCTGTACAGCTAGGCACTATTTAGTGGCCCATTATGGGCTGGGCTAGTGTGGTTTTTATTGCTCTTTGACCACCTTGATTTTTGCCGCTGTAGACTTACAGATTAACCTTATCCTAAAGCACAATCCAAACTAAACTAAAATTAGTGAGCAAGTTGAACTGTATGAAATTAATTCATGTGATAATTTTAAACTCTGTGAGAAACAGGGTGCAAATTCCAGTTTTAGCATAAAAAACTAAACATTTTGAAGTAATTGCTACACAAATTTTGGCTTGTATAGCATTTTTTACAATGCTAAATATATAAAAGCATCCCTTTTATGATTATTGTCTAAAACTGCCTATATAAAAATTTTCAGCACCCTGTGCGCGAGTTATGAAATTTGTCATAACTCTCACTGCTTTTAAGTAACAGCTTCAGCCATACTATCAATAGCTTACTATAGTGCTTTACCTTCCTTGCGTCAGTGATGTCAGGTATTATGCATTGAATGCAACACAAAAACGCGGGCCATTGGCTTAAGGGGCGGGCCTGCCCGCTCTGAGGGGGCAAATTTCCGGTCTTGGAAATTTTCCCTCTCAGGGGGGTCAAAAGCCAATTTTCTCCGGTCAGAAGGGCTAAAAACCTGATTTTAGCATGATTTTTGCAATTTTTTTCCCAGTCCCAAGTCGTCAGGGGGGCAAGCCTGCCCCCCCGCCTGTTACGCCACTGACGCATGCGTTCATTCAAAGCGCTGACATACCCATGCTTGCGTACAAAAGGCGGTGCAATGTACTCGCAAAACATCTGTCTGAGTGCATTGATGTCACTGACTCAGGAGTATAGGGTCTAGTTTAGGTGTATAGTTGAGCAAATTGAAAATTGCCCTTCAGAGTTTCACTGATTGAATGGTTTTACCATGGCTGTCCCAGTCTAACGAATATAAATAATATGACACCTGTAGTTAACCAGCATGTCATATGTGTTACCCCCCGATTTTACTACACCCGAAGTTGTGAATGAATGTGACGTCACACGGTGGCACCCAACGCGATTGTCTGGCTAGGGATCTTTAAATTGAGCAATTACAACAACCCCTCTAGACATCGTTCGCTTCGGCCTCGTATGTTCATTCCAACTCAGGTAATTACAACCAACACATGGAACTTACAACTGGGCCTACTTTTATCCACGTTTTCTGAAGATTTATCTACTAGTTGGCAAATATACTGTACATTCCATAGGGGAGATTAATTCTGACTTCGGTTTCAGGTACATTCAATTGGGGAGATTCATTCCGACTTCAGGTATACTCTCCGTCATAATCCTTTCTCTGCATCAAAGCTACGCCAGCATTCCCCGCCAGACAGAACCATGACAACGCGTAAAGTGAAATACATAGTCGCGCGCTACATGCATCAACTTTCCTCGCGTATGTATATGTTCTATTTCAGAAAGGAATTGTGACGGCGACTATACTTCGATTTGGGAGATTTTTCATTCCCGACTTCAGGTACATTCGTTTTGGGCGCCCATCACATGCAGGAATTCTGGATCTGTCCTATTTTTAAGTTCATTAACCTGGAAATAGTAATTGGCTCCAATTGTATGGAACTTTCTGACATTGTGTTATTGGAGAGCAAAGGGATTTAAAGCATATTAGTTGTAAGGCACTGTAATATGTGTATACTTATAGAATAAATAATAGACTGAATCTTGAATCAAAAGATTTAGCCTCCTCCTGTCATGCTTTCAGACGATAGTGTCTGGAGTTCCGACCTCCCACTGTACCCACAGTAATAGCAAAATATAGATCTCCATCTGCCGAATCCCTGTCCCTCTACAGTAGTAAGTCTATCACTAGTACTATCATCAACCATCACTAGTAGTATCGTTGACAAGAAAACAATATAGTCTGTGTTAAAGGTGCATTTTGTGATTCCAGCACCTTCTGTTTTATTAATTGTTCACTAGATACCCTTGAGAAAAGCTTATTCACAAAGTTTGAGTTTATCCCGTTCTTGCGGTTTTGTGTTATGAGTAATTGCTTGTTCCCATGGTCCCATAGGCCATTCTGCTGTAATTTCTGTCCGTTTACGGACAGAAAATACAAAATTGGGAATTTCTTACAGATACGACCGAATTTGCACGGAAGATTAGGTACACGTGGATTACTATGGCTAACGGTTCAGATGATATAAAAATCTCAACTTTTTTGAGGTAAGTCGGGGGGACAAGGTTGTGGATCACGAAATGCCCCTTTAACATCCATTTTACATTTCTTTAAACATAGTACCAAGAAAACCGATTCCTTGAAACCTCTAAGTGGGACAGGCTGCGGAACACGAACAACATACTTTCCTCAATTGTGAGCAAAATCTGGCAACATACTTTTTATCTGCTATTATTATTTTAATATCTTGTAAATCTGCTATCTCCTTTTGAACAAGTCACCAGCATAACTGATTTTTACTACAACACATATACGTTCAGAATGGAATTTGCACAGTTGACCAGAGATCGGCTACAGCAGCTCCGGCAGTAGCTACATGTGATCCAGGCGTCATCATTTTTGACCTCCATCTACCATGGGTAGAGATGGAAGTGCCCCACAATGTGTGTTGCTGTGATATTCTGTTTCATTATTCGCCCTGTAGCTAATGATATTGCAGAATGGAAATAATCGTGATGGTAAAATGGCAATATAAATCGTGATGCCAAAGAAACCTTCGCACTTGTCAATAGAGAGTTTTTAAGCCACGATACGTCCACCCGTGCCTGTCATTTTTGTGAAGAATTGCCTGTGATGTTATCAACTGATGGGTACGCGTGGTGTTGTCCCTGGCAATGACGGATGTCGGAGCCATTTAAAAAATCAGCAAATGAACAGCCAAAGAGAAGGTTGATAGACTAATGGAACAGTACAAAAAAGATGACACCAATGGCCAGATGGAAGTTGATGGCCCTACTAAGATGATTCACAGTCATGGCAGATGACTGGACTGACGTCAAGGACATTGACTTGTCTGCGACTAGCCTTTTTTGCTGCAAACTTTCATTATTTAACAAGTTTATAAAGTACATGATACTAGAGCATACAAGAAGATTTCAGCAGCTTCCCACAATGCATTGCTTCCAATGGAGGTTTTTGTACAGCTACTGATGTGAATCGTTAGAGATGAAACATGGCTAAATTGACAGTACTGATCACTAACTTGCATTTTAAGAATGTTTCATCTCTAACGATTCACATGAATACATGTACAAAAACTTCCATTGGAAGCAATGCATTATGGGAAGCTACTGATATCTTCTCTTCTAGAGCATGATCATAAAATACATGTTACCGAAAACCGGGAAAAACACAAGTACATTAGCCAGGCTAATGAACGAAACAACGAAACTATGATGATATCAGTATCAATCAGCCCGAGAACACATTTTAATCATTATAGGCAACTCATCTCCCAACTTGTAATCTGGGCTGTTTATTAGCCAATTACATGACGCAAAACCTTGTACAGGTTCGCTTACGTGCGTGCGACTCAACATCAAACCAAATCTATCGCGTGCACATTACGTGTTCAATTACGCAGGGACACAGACGGGCATAAAATAGCACAAAAACTCTCTAATATCTGTATATTTCATACATCTGTCTGAGCAATTTTAATAAAAAAAAAAATTTGTTACCAAGTGGGCCTACCTACACCTACACATCGATGCTTAAGATTTGGGAGTTCCTGGCAAGGCAAATCATGTTCAATACATTTTTCAGTTGTAACTGACTTCCAGATCATGTGAAATGTTTATTAAGGAATAATGGCTTTAAAGTTTGTCTAGTGAAATGTTTGCTGTATTTAATTATCATTATGACACAATCGTGTTCAGGTGTCCTTAAATTCTAATACCTTACTAATACCTTCCAGATCATGTGTTCACTTAATTTAGAGCCATAAGCTCCATGGAAACGACATAAGCATATATAGCTACAACTAGCAAACAAACACACATTTTGAAACAGAAAAGACAATTCTGAATGACAATAGTATTATGGTTTACTGAATATTCAATTTTATGTCTTTTAAATTGCCGGCCACATCATCTGAAGCTTGTAGTGGGGATGGTGGTGGAGCTGCATATGGAGGAGATCATTCCTACATAGACCCTGAGAATATCGGTGCAACGGAGGATGTGGTAATTTGCAATAAGTATTGTTATAGCCTACTCCTTCCCTAAAATCCAAACGAGTACCACATACAAGCTGGATTCGTGTGCAAGCCTAATTGAGTGCTATGATTTTTAAGTTAAAAATTAAAATCATTAAGGGAGATTAATAGCTGCAATGCATTACTGTTAAATTTGATTGCAGTTCTTTTGAAATTAATTATAGACACCAATAGGAGGTATAGTATTCTTGACTGTCTACTATATAAAATTATATACAGTATTATAGTTATGCCTGTTTGCAAACAAAAAATAGAAAATATGAATCTGTTCAAGAGTATAAATCAAAATATGGTTATTCATGAAAAAATAGTCACTTTTATCATCCTCTGATTTATGTAAGGCCTTAGTCATGAGGACGAGTCCTCAACTGTGGAATACAAAATATCCTTTAATTACTCTTAGTTATGATTTCACTGGGTTTTACTTTCATGGCTGGTGGAACCTAATGATGGCAAAATGTATATAAAAGACTACCATCAAAGAGCAAGCACCGGTTTCAAGCGCAGGAAAACTATTTTCAAGAAAGTGAGTATCTTGACAGGACTATGGTAATTATCCATCATGAAATGTGTAATAAACCACCATGGAAAGAAAATGGGCATCATTGGGAATAAAAATTAAAATGAAAAAAAAAAATTTAAAAAGTAAAGAAAAAGTTCTGCCAATGCTCCTGTCTCAGAAGAAAAATTGAAAGTATGCACCTTTTTAGATTGGTTAGGTTACGGAAACTCTCCTAAAGAAGTTGACACTAGAACTGAACAACACATAAATTTGGATGAGCGTCTTCCAGAGATATGGATGCTATCCTTTCTTGCCTTCAGTGCAACACCAGTGGGATTCACAAAGTAAAATCGAGATTGGGGTGGGAGTTTCAGGCACTATTGCATGGCCTCCTGTAGGATGGAAAGACCTGACACCCACCAATAAGCTGTGGGCTGTGGAGACTGTGATTGCGCTGTGTGAAATGCAAAGACGGGATGGGGTGTTTCCTGATGGTGAATATCTGGACAAGCATAAGGCGCTGGTACCAAGAAACTCTGGCGCGATGGGCCAGCCACAATTCGCCTTTGTCAAGATAGCCGCGATAGACTAATGGTGCTGGCAAAGAAAATTGAATCGTCTGACATGATGTTGATGATGGGGAATGCTGAGGTGATAAGTCTTACGGCACTCAGTAGCCTGGCAACAAGAGCCAAATTTCAAGAAACAAATTGGGGAAAACCTAGTCATTGCCCTGGACAAAGTGCCGACAACTGTTACAGCAACAGAAGATGAAGACTACATTATTTGGGTACAATGAACACTATGCAAAAAGACAACATGTTGGAGAGGATGGGAAAATCCATTTTGGATACTTTAGGCCAGGGATGTCTATTCTTCCATTATTCGCCCCTGAGGTGAGGGAATACCTTTTGTCTCTATGGTCATTTGGGGAAGAATTTGATGTTTAGGTGATTAGAACCAATGTTAAATTTTGGGGAAGAATTTGGATACAATGAGGCAAGGAGGGGGAACAATTCTGATTTTCTGGAAAAATAGACACCCCTGCTTTAGGCCCTATAGTAGAGGTTATTTGTGGCAAAGAAACAACTACAAGATACTGTGCGACTTGCGTTCTTACATATTAAGCTAAAATATGTCTTTAAAATTTTAGATATCCATGTTTAAACTCGATAGAGTATATTGAATTCATAGAACTTGAAAGTTGTGTTGAAAACAGATATTAGAGTTAATATTTAACTAAAGTTAAATTTATTTGTTAAAAGGGGATTTGACAACCCTTGGTCGTCTCTTGTGTCTCTACTGTAATTTCCGTTTTGGCAATAATGTTTATAGGTCTTGGCTGCAGGTAATGTGGAGTGCCCCTCCTGTTTTATCACCGGGTCCCACACTTTTGTTTCTGCCGGCGTAAATCCAGTCACGCCAGTTTTCCGCCGGTGGGGAGACGAGTACGCACTCTTGGGATTTTGCGGCATTGCACGGTTCGTTCCATGGAACTTTCAGCCAATCAGGGATAAGGGACTGGATAACTATCCAATCACTGAGAGGGCAGGGCTTATGCCAGCCAAAGGTTGTTTTGAAGTTGTAAAAAGGAAAAATCAAAGGAGAATTGATTTAGACTTGAAACAAAAAAGATGTATGCATGTGTTCCTCATCTCCGTATGTTGGGATCGGTACTGTCAATTCCATGCTATCTTAAAACATACCGGTGTTGATCCCAAGGAGAGTGGGTAATAACTATTAGCATTGTAGCCTAACTGCTCGAACAGTGGCAAAAAGTCTGTTACAATACTTCTTTCAACCACTAAGTAGACAATTCATACACTCCTTCAGGGTATATACCCTCTTTTGGGTGTATACGGATAAAGCCATTTAATTGGTCGCAGGATGTACATCCCGTTTATGTATACACCCGTTTTGATGGATTTGCTGAACTCTCAGTGCACATCTTTTCATTTCTTAATTTTTTTAAAAAATTTCCTTAATTTTTGGAGTAATGATTCTGACGATTTCTTGAAGGTGGCGTAATAATAATTGGCAACAGTGCTTTGAGACTGGTTATAGTGATTAAGTGCTATGTAAAAACTAATTATTATTGTTATTACCCTCTAATTTGTGACTGAAGAGAGCAGAAGGGGGCTATCTTGCTGTATTATCATCCAAGACCTAGGTAACAGAAATATGATCACTTTTATGAACTCTACCTTTACAGCACACCAGCCCATAGTCTGGCAAATGTATCATTGTACTTTAATGCCTCCAATACTTGGATGATTAAAACAAATGATGGCTGTCACAATAAAATAAATAGAGCTTGGAATTACACTTTGTATTATGTCCCCGCCAATTTCCTTCGACCCCACACATTAGGGTAGTTCATAAGTTTCTTAGAAGTTCATCAATGTATGGAGCTACAATGACTAAAAACAAAAAAAAAAAAAAAAAAAAAAAAAAAAAAAAAATACGAAATACCTTTAGCTGGGACAAAAATTGCTTATTGCCATAGTAGCCAAAGAGAATTTATCTTTCACAAGTGAGTCTGCTAGTGAATTTCAATGCATTTCAAAGTGAAAAATATTACTTCAAATATGTGTGGTTCAAAATCATTCTCTAATGTCGTGTGATTGTATTTTCAATTCTAAAAATGGCTGTTGAGAAATTATTTGATGTAAGAATGTTTGTTGGCCGTTGTATGGATTAACCAATAAGATATCAAAACACTGATTTCCTCAACTGCGATTTGATTGCATGCGGTTGCTAGCAACATTCTAACACATCCCGTTTACAATAATCTAACTCTTATGAAGCAGAAATTAGATATGCAACCTGACACTTTACCAAGAGTGAGGTTGGATAATTTAAATTATATAACTTGTACATAGATTCTTGTCCTCTGATTAGTTTAAATTACATCAGCTTTCATTAAATAGTATACAAATATTGACTGCTCTTGAAGCTTGAAACAGTGTAGACCAGAGGGTGTTTTGAATCAATCCTAGAATGCATTGCAATATGCCTATACTGCACTGTACTAAACATGTGTCAGTACTTTGGGATAAAAAGTATTCAAGAAGTTTAAGAACCACCAAACATTTTGTGATCATGCTAAAAATTCCTTAGGTATTAGCTGAGACGAATATACCTAACAGAGATTCGAAGCAAGTAATCAATGGATTGTCTGGTATGATATTGTTATGGTACTTCAACGATTCCCTGGACTGATCGAGAAGAAGTAATCGTTATTCAATACATTTCAATGTAAAACCCCAAGATTTTTAAATCATTGATGCTCACACGTGTGTGTTATTTGTCAAAAAGCCTTGAACACTGTTTAGTACTCAATGACTTTTGCATTCAAGCCATGGAATAATTTAAAATGGCTCCAATTTTGTACACTCATTTGTCTACTATAGGTAGAATTTGCTCCAATTTCAATGTATTAATGACATTCTTGGATATCTTCAAAATACACTGAGTTAATTAAAATGTGTATTTTCTCTTTCAATATCACAAGAATTGAAACAAATGTGGACCAGTTTATTTCTCAAACTCATATTTTTTTTAACAGAATAGGATCTAATTGGACATTTTAATTTTGACTTATGTCTTATGAAAAAGAAGTTATTGATGACATGGCCAAACACAAAGTGTTAATGTGAGCCGGTCCTAAGAACAATTATGTTCATGTTAGATCATGAATTGAAGCACAGAATTGGGTAAAATTGCCTGATTTGCAGGATACCTTGCTCAAAGAAAACTTAAGGTGCTTACAGTGCCACTGTGCGGCCAAGTCATTGCAAGCTGAAACAGACCTGGTTCGATACGCTCGAGCTGTTAACAATGGACTACAGCTTTGCTTCCGATCTCTCTAGGTATATTCGTCTCAGGTATTAGCACAATGAGTATAAGAGTCAGGTTTTTATGTGTTAATAGGATTTTTGTGGGATTACTTGAACTTACTGAAGTTGAATTTCTTCAAACCGGTGCATTGTTTGATTGACTCTATACACCCTCTGAGGGGCTGCTATTTTCCAGAGACAATCAATTTTTGTTTTATACAATTTAAAAAATATATTTGTCATTTGATTAAGAAAATATAGAATTTGTCCTAAAATCTTTTACAGTAATGATTCACTACAATTAAAAAAAATAACAATGACAAGATGACTTGAACATGCCATAAATCGCTACATCTTTATGCATATATGATGTGTCACATCAAAGGTTTCTCTTTGTGGCTACGGCTGTAACTGCGACATATACTTCTTTATCCAAGAGGGCCATCCACAAAATCCACTCATTCCTAACAAGTTATGCTAATAAAATGGATAAGTTAAATTGCTTCTAGTCCCAGGCTGCTTATTTGTTAGATGTTGAAAAGCCTTTTAGAATGTGCAAAATGCTAATAGATACAAATACCAAATGACATGCTTTTATTTTCAAATAGGTCAATCGATGGAAATCTATGGGGAACGGGTTGGCGCAGCGTATCTTTCCTCGCCTTTCACCAATGAAGTCCCGGGTTCGATCCCCGGTAGGGGCTCGTTCTCATGGCTTTATGTGAATTTGGTTTCTCGATCCATACTCGTTCCCGCAGGTTTTCTACGGGTACTCCGGTTTCTCCTGCTTCTAAAATCGAGCTTCTTGGCATAAATCTGTTTCGGTATTATGGTTTCTCTGATGTGCTGAGCGCCTTTCATGGCTGCCCCACAGTGCCTTGAGCACGTTTACATGGATATGTCGTGCGTTAAAAATACACATTATTATTATTATTATCTATAACTGTATAATGGTTCTATGTAATTGGGGATCAAGCTGATAATCTCGCAAAATTTTGGGATTACGGGAATTATAGTAAGAGTAAAATATTTACGATTGGTCTATAACAAAAGGTGTTCTGTTCCAGCTGTCAAGCCCCCTTTTGATGTAACACATCACATACAGGCTTGAACATTTGTGGTATTGGTTTGGCCATTCTAAAGAATTAAACAAACCAATACATTATACTCAATTAAAAATATCATGATTTCTAAGCTTAAAGGGGCATTTTGTGATCCACAGCCTCATACCCTGCCTTGCCTCAAAGAAATTAGAGATTTTTATATTATCTGAACTGTTGGCCCCAAGCATAGTATGTGTGCCTAATCTTAAGTGCAAATTTGATCTGCTCCAGAAAAAATTGTAGTTTTTGTATTTTCTGTCCATAAACTGACAGAAATTACAACAGTGGCTTATGGGCAATGCGATACAACTAATTTGCTTATAACATCGATACGCAACATCAGAATCAACTGAAATTTTGGAAATAACCTCTTCTTGAGGATATCTAGCAAATCAGGGACAAAAATAAATGTGATAGGATCACAAAATACACCTTTAAAACAAAACAGCTGGTAGCAGAGTATCTGCAGAGGTACATCAGAGTAACTGCATGGGTTGCTTGGACCAGTGCATACTTCTCAGTCATCTAGCACACAACCTCAGCATCCAACATACCATAAGTACTGTGAAGAAAACGCACTGCTGTGTATCTATACTCTATTTCACCTCGTCGTGGCAGTGGGAAATCGGGGAATCAAGACTTACACACAGCAGTCACGCGTCTGTTTTGTGTTGCCGTCTTTGTTCACGCTTATAATTACGCCAACACTTGGGTATGGTGCCAGCGCTTGTGGGTCCACTCTACTGTTACGACGATGTGACACAGAGTATAGTGACAGGTGCACTTTGCAAGTCCTCATCAGCAGTCCCTGTGTCATGCACACTTGGAGGTAGAGAGTACCCGAGTTTGTGGCAAGCACTGTTACAAAATAATCTGGCTGTGTATATATTAATTTTTTTCAAGACTGCAGTCATAGTTTTCAGCTTTCTAGTTGCACATTACTACTATTCATTGCACTCATGTTATCACCTGGTGCAGTCCGTCTCCAGCTGGTGCAAGTAACTATTAACCAAGGGGAGAATTCTCCAATTGTCTGTTGCTATGGAAACTACTGCTCTCTCCTGGTTTGGTTTCATTTTGAAAAGCAGATGCCAAGATGGTGGGAGGAAGAGACCAACAAAAATAGTTTTATCTGTTGAAGAAGGAAAAACAAAGGGAAGAAAACTTTTTAAAGAAATGTGTCAAGTTGAATGAAATGGAGGTGACAATTGTAAGCAGAGGTGGTATAACTTCTTCATGAACTTTCTTTAATGTGTTTGGGTTATATATATTTGGGGAATGATGGAGAAAAGGCGGGAGTATTGTGGTGAGGATCCAACGTATTGGACCACTTTTCAGATTTTGGACCCCTGATATATCTTGTGTGACCCCATCTTGCTTTAAAGCAATAAACAGCACATTTTTTGGCTGAGCGACACCCCAAATTTCCGGACTGATTTGAGATTCTTGCACAGTTGATTGGTAATTGACTAGGAACTAATACGTGATGATAGAGTCAAACATTCTCATGTGTCGCAAAATAAGGAATTTTGCTAATTAGAATAATAAATCGGAGATCTACGATAATAAATCAAGGTGTATTGGAAATAGGTCCTTCAATAGGAAAATTGTGCCATGTACATGTTTCGCTCATTTATTAGTTGTTCCTTTGATTCAGGCACGTCAAGGTTGAGGTATTTTGTGAGGTGGCATTCATTTTTTGGGATTCTTCGCAAAGGACGACATGAAAATGTGCGTTTCCAGCTCCACCATTTAAAATTACAATCAGGGATGCCCAAATTCTAATTACAAAATACTTCACCTTTATGACAAATACTCATTTTTGGAGCATTTACCACTCGCCTATGTATAGTTTTCTAGAAAATTCCAAACAACAACTGTGCAAAAATCTCCAAATTTTGAAATGCTGGCCGCCTCAAGTCAAAAAAAATGTGCTGTTATTGCTTTAAGTACCCCTTCAGAATGACAATCAGACATTTTTGGGTTTGTCATAGAAATGAGGTAGCCCTGGTCATAAAATTCAATGGCTGTTGGAAAGTCCTTCAATATGAAATAGTCGGGAAATTGTGCCATGTACATGTTTACGTCATTTTATTAGTTGTTCCTTTGATTCAGGCAAAGTCAAGGTTGTAAGGTCATTTGTGATAAATCGGGTGGGCATATTTTTGGGGATTCTTCGCAATGGACGGACCATATAATGTGGCGTTTCCAGTCCCACCTTTTAAAAAAGTACAATCAGCTGATCCCAATTCTGTTATATTACAAATTACTTCCTTATGACAACATTACAAATTTTTGAGGCATTATCACTTCGCATGTAAGTTTTTCTAGACAATGACCAACACAATACTAGGCAAAATACCTCAAATTTTGAAATTGTCGGCGCTATCAAAAATGTGCTGTATTGCTTTAAAGCTACCCTTTTCCAAGAATGGCATCATACCATGTTTGGGGTTGTCATAGAAGTGAGGGTTAGCCCGGTAAATCCCCCCCCCCCACGCCGTTATACCCACCACCATGTGAACCAATATAAGTCCTGTGCACAAGCCTAGTCAAAGTGCATTAATTTTAATGAAAAATTCAGAGAGCAATTGGAAAGGGTATTGGAACATGGGCCCATCTCGATGAACCAAAATAGCCAGGGGATAAAACAGACGACCACGCATATAGAGATTGCATGTTCTATTTCCTTTCAGAAAATGGTCATAGTGGTGAATTACAAGTTAAATGGAAGGCATTTTGACCCTGGCCAGAAATAAGAGTTATGAGATCCGGTATAGGGTGTATAGGGGTAAAGATGGGTAATCGAAGGATACAAAGGTCGATGGAGTGGTCAGGAATACCCGCATTCAAAAAATTAAAAAGACAATCTGTACTACTATGCCGGGTGGTTGATACAAAAATTACCAATAAGTATACCTAGTATAAAGATGAGAAATCGCAGTCAACAAGTTACATTTCAACCAACTGAGGTTTATTGACCATAGTCCCCCCCACAAAGTAGCCATTTTGAATAGCAGGGCAATACCTTGGGGATTGCAGGCTATTGTAAAGGCAGGCGCACACTTTTCAAATGCGATACACTTGCAATAACGCATGCAAAAGCATTCAAATTTGAGAGTGGGCGTGACGGATCTTGGAAACAGTAGGGCACTGTCACAAAGACTTGTTGCGCATTTAAAGATGGCGACCAATGAATAATGAATCGTATTGTTTTTTAAATTTCGCAATCTTTTAAAGGCCAAAAGGAAATTAACCCTTCCATACTTTTCATTGCAGATTGCCAACAATATAGGCCCTTCAGCTCATCGCCAACAATTTCTTGAAGGATTTGCCAGACTGTATCTACACACAGCAAACTGCACACGGACTCTGCACACAGGGTCGTGGTGTTGACACTGAAAGATAACACAGCATACAAAAGCTATTCAATCAAAACTTTCTTTGGGACCTAATTGTTGAGTTTAATAACAGTCTGACAGTTTGGATTAAACACCAATATTTACACCTGCTGCACAGTTTCGACGATCTCATCTTATCTCCTCTCCAAGATGTTATGCGTTAATCTACTGGAGTAACGAGATAAATAATTTCCCATCTAAATTGAGAACGTATTGTCTTTTCAGAAAGCATTTGGACTATGGAGGAATTATGGAAATGTATGTCTGATCGCCCTCATCTAGATCACTGCCTCTTTGTAGATAAGAATTAGTCCCTCATTCATTAATGATTGAGAAAGGTCGTAATCTCTCACTTAATCCAGAAGACAGAAAATGTCAGTATTGAATCTGGAACAGAAGTTGATGATGAATTTCACTTTATAATGAAATGGAATCTCTATAATGACTTGCGGCCAAAGCTACTTTCTGATATTGATGGAGACTTTTGACACCAATAGATTTGGTCAGATACTACATTTTCATTCTCATAATGCGGTGTCAAGAATATATGATGAATATACTTGCCAGTTATTAATTTGTCTGTTTTCAAATTGCTTTGATATGCCGGCTTCTAAGACTGTCTTGTAATTTCTAATTTTATGTGTGTCTTATTTTACAGACACTATCAGTGATTTGCTAAATCAGCAAATCGAAAAATAAAAAAAAAAAATCATCAAAAAATCAGTATTTTAGCATGTAGTAGACAAGTTTACGAGGTATGCCCATAACATAAAACTGCAAATGATAAGATCCAGAAGCAACCTAATAAGGACAGAATCGTGATTTTAGTGCATTACAGTCCGAACGGACACTTACTACAACACGTAATTGAATGGAGAATAGTATCTTGGAACACTGCCGCGTTCTTCCTTTTCTTTCATTCTCAGCTAGGAAAAGGTAACTTATGAGCATTCTACAGAATTAGCCTTACTTGAAGCTATCCGGTGCAAATTTCAAAATATTTTTAAATCATGAGGTCTTTAATGTGAACATTTTAGTCTTGTTGTTTTTATGAACTGTAGTTGACTATTACCTAATGCATGTTTGCGTGAAGTCAATAAAATACTTTGACGTTTGACTTTGGTTTTGACATGCCTTCCACTTTCTTTAAAGTGCATCATTTTGCAGTGCATGGATTTCAAAGGGCTAGACCTGCACAAAAGCTTTCACAGAGAACTGTATATCACAATTGAATGCCAGATGTGCATGCTATGTGGCTATTTCTAGTAGCTTTCAACTCCTCTACTTTGAATGTGAAAAAGTTAGCAACTGAATGCTATTGTTTGTTTGTGTGATGCTAAATGCTCTCTCTCCCTCTTTCAGTTTCATAGAAAATTATTATGTTCAACAACTCACAATTTTCTTTAAAAGGTATATTTCCTAATTCTAGCACTTTGGATTGTTTATGTATCAGTAGATATCCTAAGAAAAGGCTATTTCCAAAATTTTGTTGATTACGATCTTGCGTTTTGATGCTTATGAGCCAAATGTTTATATCAGTGTTTCCAACTTACTGACATAATAAATTACAAATAATTCAATTTGCAAGTCAGCGTAGAGCAACACATACCGTCATTAACTTACCCAACGGGTTCAGGACTCATATAAAATCTCAACTTTTTCTTTTAGTAAGTCGGGGGACATGCGTGTGGATCACAAAATCCCCTTTTAATAAACTACAGTGGTATATTTTCATTAGTTTTGTTGAAGTTGTATAGAAAGCTTACTCTTTTTCTTTGAATTGAGGTTTTGTTAACTAGATAAACCCCGCCTGCTCTCTAATGCCACAAGATCTTGGCCGCATACAGTGCTGTGAAAAGGTTTGCTGCAAAAAACAATATATGCCATTTTCAAACAATTTGAGTCAAAACACACAAACAGTTGTATATACAATGATGGCTTGATAGATTGATACCCTAATTTCACATTCATGTTAAACTCTTTAAATTATTGTCCTAAAAGCAAGGTTTCTTTCATTATTTTCTATAGATTTCTAAATCTTCAAGTGTGACCCATTTAATTTCAGGAATGCTGAGGACCCGACCACCCAAACCCAAACCCTTAAAGGTGCCAATGAGAGATTCACGTATTTATTTTCTGTAATATGTCATGTATTTCATATAGCTTAGACACTCAATTAGGTAGTGGCTACAGAAATAAAGCTTAAAATTAAAGCAAAAAGGCAAATTGTATATGCTTATATTTCAATAGAAAATATGAGGCTGAATTTGTATTTGAATCCTATAGGAAATGAATTTCACTATTTGTGTACCAAAGGAAAACAGTTCTCAGCTTAATCCTGTCACGAGGGGGATAATTTTGATAGAAAGCTTTATACACCAGTGTCAAAAATAAGAATTTTCATATTTTTTAGGGAACACCCGTTATTGAAATCTCGTGTTGACCTTTATAATCAAACCCTAACCCTTGTCAGGTGCCATAGCAACTATTGCCTCATCGTGTGAAATTAAGTCATTAAAACCTTAAATTAATATATCTGCAAGTCTGGCATAATTTGGACCAATGACACTAAAAGGTCATGGCCCAATCGCCATAGATTTGCCTCCAGGACCCAAGATTTTACCAGAAATGTCCAACTAATAATTGGTGTCAGAAGGAAGAAGCTACAATTTGTTTCCAGTTACCTGTGATTATATGGAGTAAAATAGTGTGGTTTGGGATGTTATGAGCAAAAAAAAAAATGTCCACTTGGTCCAACCATATAATTTACACAAGATTCAACGGGGTTTAGGTATAATTATGGGATTAAGATTTAACTTCATTGTATTATTATACTTCTCGTATTTTTTAAATAAATTAAAAGTACTGTACTATTACAAACATACAACTCTCCTAAAATTATGCTCACCCAGATAAAAGCAGCAGATTCAAGATCAATAAGTTGCAGATGGAGTGTACGACGAAGCTGCTTCCCTTCTGCTGATGACGATAATCTACAGGGGCAAGGTTTCTTTACATTTGTATGGCAATCAATGTGCATTCATATCCTATTAAAGGGATAGCAGGGATGTGCCCTAATCACAAACATCGACAACAAATCATCAAAATTCAATTTTTAATTTTTGTTACTGGCCTAGATGTGCGAACCAACTTGCAAGTGGTTAGCTTAAAATCCGAGTATTAAAGACAAAGGCAGTACTTTTATCTGATTCGGTAATTTCTATACGTGCGTATTCCGACTTGAGATAAAAAAAACCTTTTGCGCTGTATATCACAGATTTTTCCAGCATGAATATGTGCACGCCATGATCAATGATCAGTTTGACACTAAAGTGGACCGGAGGAGACTTTTGGGATACCAAATCCTCTCAAATTGCGACAGGATCGATTTATAGACCACCTTCCAAGAACGTTCCGAAGGTGTATTGGAAAAACAAGTACAAAAGAAAACGGTCAAACCTTGTTTTGAACTTGCCTGACTATCGAATTGTCACCCATTAGAACACCGTGCTTTGAATTTAAGTACGTTGCACGACGAAAGTACTAAATCATCAGATATATTACATAAAGGACGGAGTTTCGGCTTATCCATCAGGGTGTGTGTTATCTAAGACATTGGAAAGAATTCCATATATGCACAAACGCCGGGTTCGAAAAAAAATGGGGGCGCGCTTCTCTTCTGGAAATATCCCATGTATCTTTAAACAAATACATTAAATTGATCTTGGTTTATGTGTAACTGGTTGTAAAATGGCATCAGCTGTTTCGTGCAGATTTTGAAAGATTGCCGTCGCTGCATGTCTATTTGCAATGGAGACGGTATGACCAAATATCCTCAAATACTTCATTTTTGACACTATTTGGTGGTTTGTGTTCAAGACATTAAAAGCACGCAATGGAATTGTACACACCTCTATCCATGATTTACTAAAGTTTAAAAAAATGTATTTTCAAATTTTTCGATTACTCCCGCATTATTGCTGCTAATCCCTTTAAATCTCTTCACTGGATATCTGACAACATTGTACATACAAATTTGTTGCTTTATCTGTAACTCCTCTACACTCGACAAGTCACATGTAACAGATTAGGTAGGCCGCAGAGAACAAGAGTTGTACAAAATACATAAAATATCCTGTCATTTTATTGGCGCGATACTATATATCACAGGACATTAAATATTCTGGCTAGGTCGTCCATATTTCAGAGTCTCTATCCTCTCTCTGCAATTGTAATTTCAAAAGTATAGGGGTGTGGGTCCCACTGTGTTGAAAACATTGCAAATTTTGAGGCTTGTAGATCAAAAAAATCGCACTTTCATCAGATGTCTTTTTCATTCTTATTGAAGAGGTATTGGTCTTCATGTCTTCCAAAAAAAATCCGTCGCTTTATAGCCGAGAAAATGATGTTGTTGAAAGCCATTTGTACACAAGTCATGGGGAGTTATTTAGTGGTTTTGTGATTCCAACTAATAAAATCCGTTGTCAAAACTGCCGCCATGTTGTTATTTTTGGTTTTAGTATGGATTTTTCATGACCCACTTTCAAAACAAGCGCAGTGAGTTTTAATCACTGAATTCAGGACCTAGTATACCTACCCTTGTAGTGATTGAATCTGACCCAGCCAGTGGCACACCGACCGGGGGAGGCAAGTTGCTCCCTCTGGCCTCTAAAAAAGTGGAAGATATAGCCGATCAAAATATGCATTTTCTTCTTCTTCTTCAGGGAAATTTAACCAATTTATCAGCATGAATTTTGGCGAAAAATTAAAAGGAAAATTTGCATTTTTGCACATTTATATGTGCATTTCGTCGTCTTCATATTGGTGTACCAATCAGCAAGAGACATGACCTTGCTAATTTTTTCCCCCGTGGTGGGACGATTCGGTTAATTTTGGTCGCCCGGTGTATGGACACCACTGAACCGACCTTGGAGCACGCAAAGGACTCATGGTTTCAGATATCTTTGCCAGTATGTTTGCTTTTGGTTTTTTCCACATTGTTGCCACGTTTTCTGGAGTTTGGACCCCAAATAGAGAAGTTAGGGAATCCCCAAAAATAAAATCAAATATGCCGCCAAGTTGTCAAGTATCTTGTTGGAGGACAGAGAGAGAGGAGAGAGAGAGAGAGAGAGCACAATGATGAAAGGTGCAGCTCAAGTGACAGGAAACATTTTTAATGTTTATATAAAACAATGTTGACTGTTCTTTATGCATGAATGGTTTGCCAATAAAGACTTCCCCTTGGTGACTGAAGACCGTGGACTTACTATTTGGATTGGGCAAGGAAAAATAGCCACAAAGTTTAGAGTTAACACTGCCAAGGATATTTCCTTCACAAACAGTCAACATTTGCATACTCTGCTCCGAAAAAGGGCACACAAAGCACACTGCTTATAGAATTGGTCAGAATCAAAAGGTGGCCAATGTGCTTACACCTTGAAAAACAGTTTGAAGCAACTACTACTTTCAGCAAGAGGAGAATGGCCTGTGAAACAAATTTTGTCATTTATAATCTAGTACAATTTCTGTAAGTCCACCCAGACCACACCTGTTTCTGGTTCCTTGGGATTATGATCCACTATCGAGTAAAAGTTTTTCTTTTTGTGGGGGGTTTCCTGTGTTTATTTTTTTCCTAGGGCCTTTGTGTTGTTGGGACAGGAATGAGTGGAGAGGAAAAGGTCACAGAATTTGACCTCTAAGGGACTTCTGGGCTACAGGCACAGGTTTGGCTGCCACTGTTGCTAAAAACAATACGTAAGTAAAACCACGAAATAATACCAATCGCTAATTGATGGCTACTTTCCCATCAAAATAGGAAGTTATGAGTGAAGCTTCTGAGGAGATTATTGCATTGTGCCGATCCAGTTTGTCTCTCTTTGCCCTTTCGATCGCTAAAGTTATGCGAGTTAATATGTTCGAGATTTATTTCCTTCTAATCATCTCTCAAACATTTTAAAGAAGCGGGACACTTTATGGAAAGATCCTGAAGGTTTTACCACTCTATACTTGTAACCATATTTGACTTGCCCCAGTTGTAATAAACTTGTGGGCATTTTCCATCATGCATAGATTCAACCCTCCGAAATTTTGACTGTTTCTGCTACATCGCCCTGGTTTTGAACAAGACCTGATCGGGAAATTGTCTTGCAACCGCACGTCTATAATATCATTAATTATGCTCGATATTTGTCCTAGTCTGAGTCCATGGCCTCCTCCCCCCCGCCGTAGACCCCCCCAGCCCCTCCAGACCCCCCCCCCCCCCCCCCCCCCCCCCCCCCCCCCCCCACCCCCCGCCCCCCCCCCCCCCCCCCGCCCCCCCCCCCCCCCCCCCCCCCCCAATACAAACAACCAAACATTGCGGAGAAGTGCGTACGTGTTCAAGGAATGAAGGACTTTGAAAGAACATTCATATGGCTTACAACGGGAGGTTTTTCATAAGGTTATGTATCAAAACAAAAGAGTAAAATGAATGCATTTTTGGTAACAATTCATGATCAGGAACATAATGCACAGACTTCCCAGGTTCGTCAAGGGTTCTGCAGGAAAATTTGGCAAAAAGAATCTCAAAAAAAACTTTGGTCAGTGTTGAAATTCAGTGATTGTAATGGCCCTACATTCACCTGTTATCTGGGGGGGGGGGGGGAGGCAGCCTAGTTGTATGCCATTGTTATAATACAAACTAAAGTTTCTTTCTCAGCAATAGCTGGCCTGCATGTAGAACGCAGGATCTTAGTAGCAGGATTGACTAAGGCAAGAGATCACAAAATCTGAAGTTTAGTAAAGTGGTCCTAAATTAAACACTCAAATAACTACATACACCGACTAATGGATTGGCACGCCCAGAAAGAAGCACCCCCAAGATACGGCCACTGGAAAATCCCTTCTTTTTCTTGGATGAAGCTTGGGGTATAAAAATTGCACCTTTGTAACAGTTAAACACTGTGACATTTTAATCTACTGAAAGTCCTATACACATACCATGCATTAAACTTAGCAGGGACTGGTTTGATTTGAAGTGGGCAAGAAATTGAGGGAGGGTAATCTTCTGACATTCAATCTTCTGGTTCACTGATGTATCTTTGAACAAGGACACCAGGGATAGGTCTGTTGCGACGAAAAATAACAATGACTTTGTGTTAGTTTAACTTTGACATATTAATAGGTATGCTTAGAGTCAATATTTACCCAAAGAAACCTTCAAAAGAGAACTGAACAGAAAAAAATACAATGAACAAGATTCGTTTACCGCATTGAGAGCCTAGTCGGCCAGGCTATACCGGGATACTGCAGGGTCAGCATACAGCACCAGTACACACTGGGGCTCGTTGCGATGCAAGTAGCGTGTAACATAGGGGGGCTTTCAAACGTATAGTATACAGTGATACGGCTCCTTCCTCTCGCACGTATCTACCCTAAATTGCTACCTGAAGTTACACACTAGGTGGAGAGCAGTGCGGCCGACAGAACCTCTTTTTCTGGGGGGGGGCCCAAAAAAGTGAAATTGGGGTGGGGGGGACGGGCCAAAGTAACAAGTATCAAAGAATTTGGAGATTTTAACAAAATTGCCCCAAATTTTGGCTTTTTGATTTTCCCCAAAAATTTGTTGATTTTGGCCCCAAAATCGTCCAAATTTGTGCCTCAGAAATCACTTATTTTCTTTCGCCAGGGGAGCAAAACTGAATGGGGGAAAGAAAAACAATTGGTGGGGGGTGGAAGTTTTATGGTGTGAAGAGTACAAAAGAGACATGCAGCTACCCCATATATTCTAACGCACATTAGAAATCTTTCTCTGTTTAACAGTTTTAATTTTTGATATGATGGTGTGTTTGAAAATCATTCCAATAGGGTGGTATTATAAAAAGAACCCAGAATTCCCCACTTTTTAAAAAAAAATGCTAACATATGCCATTAAGCACCTAAAAACAAAAATTGTTCCAGAGAGATACTCTGCGGGCAAGATATTGACTATAATATATAAATAAAAAGAGTATTTTTCTAATAGAGAATTTTTAATCTTGGTTTTTTTAATTTTGCTTATTGAGAAGTATGTCACATGACATAATCTGGATATGATGTTTAGTCAGGGATTTCATATTGTTTTGCTATTTTAGATTTTTTTTTTACTTATAAAGGGGTACACCATCTTCAGGCTTTTGTACCTCCCCCATCATCTTAATAATAATATATTACACTGGCTTTAATAAACTGCCATTTCATTTAGGATCGCACAGCACTGCTGCCTCCATTAGATTAAGCTGTTCATCAGGAAGTCGTCACATCATTCGATTAACACTAGGTTGGCAGAACGCAGCCCGGTTCAAGCGCACAATCCTTATCAGCACTTAGATTGTAATATTTCCCCAAAACAGGCTTACCCGAATATCGCTTGGTTGACGAGGCAGGGGACGTTAAAGTGCTTGCCCAAATGCACAACATCCAACAGGGCTCGAACCCCGTAACCATCTACCATCCGATCAATGTCGGAACGTCATTTGTTTTATGATTGGATTTGTATGGTAAAAGTAAACTTGATTGATTGATTGATTGATTATTCAAATTGCTACTGATAAAGCTGCTGTCTCAAAGTTTCATAGTTTGTCTAGTTGAAAAAAAAATATAAGCAGTTGTATTATGCGCAGTTCTTATGTAAGAGTGCGTACAAATGCTCCACTATATTTTTTTCATAAATTGGTCCAAAAAACAAAAGGTTACAGGATACCCAAGTTAAATCTACTATCTACTCCACATTTTTTTTCTGGAATGTGAAAGGTGCAGTAGATTTTGATGCTAATAATATTTTTTTTTCCAAACCCCAGACAAACTACAAATAGTTGGAACTTAGGTGTCGATACATAATTCCCACAAACCCCCTTCCGATTTTCAATGTGACGCAAAAAATTTTGTGGAAATTTTTTCTTTGTCGGTACTACACATGGTCAGAAAACATTCACAAATTGGTTGCCCCACCTACTCCAAAATCCCGACAAGCCACACCAACACTGATGTGCCCTTTTAGTGTCAAGAAGTTTCAATTCACTTTAACATCATTATACACTTGTTATATCATATACACATTAGAGAAGAGAAAAGCCAAGTTTAGAAGCAGGAGGAAAACTGGAGTACTCAGAGAGAAAACCTGTGAGGACCGAGTATGGACTGGAACAAAAATGTATCTACAATCACAGCCTCCCCAAGGAAAAAGGGGGGAAGAAATGGGACTCAAAGTGATGCGAAGTGGCAGGACTGACGCTAAAACCACCCCCCAAAGACCTTTATCAAGTAGTATAGATGTGTATTGTGTACCAGATAAGACCCTCTTACCGTAGTTAGTATATAGTACCATTCCTAACTTGGTTCTACTCTTTTAAAAAAAAAAAAATTAATCAGGTAAAATGGATTGTCCACCTTGCTTATTTACATTTTTCATCACATATATGTTTCAATCAATACATCACAACTGGCTAATAATTGAATATATTAAAAAAACACAAAAAAACACCATAAAATTAAAAAAAATCAATTGGTTTGTAATTGCTAGGTGTGTCCACATGAAGAGCTAAGGCAAACAATCTTTCCATTTCACCCGATACATCTACATCTTTGTCCTAAAACAACAGAAACATAAGTTATAAGCAACAACTCCCCAAAAAGTGTGAGAAAATAAAAAAATACAGCATTCACCAAATGCATACATGTGTCATCTGCCCAAGGTCCATTTTATGCAAGTGTCATGAAATATGTGCACGTATGTGGAAACAGCAGGCAATTATGTTAAGGGTTAACATTTGGGTCAGCATTTTTACCACAGATACACACAAACACACTTCCAAACAATCCCTACGTGCCCTCTTAGATATATGTCGTTAGCCATCGCAGATTGTGAAAGGGGTCAAAGGTCACATGGGGTCATTAAAGGTCAAACCGTGTACTCCCCATATGAGTCTTGGTCCAGTGGTGGTTCTGAGTACGAGGTTAATGAGTAAAAGAGTCCAATAAGTACAGGATTCCAATTCTTTGGAATTCATTACATGAAAATCTAAAAAGTTCAAAATCAGCTAAACATTTTAGAAATCAGTACAAAAAACAACTCATTTATAAATATACTCTTGAGTAAATTTGTTTATCTTGGAGCATATGTCTTATTTGTTATTTTCACCCTTATTTTAATTATTTCGTAGTTGTATGTAACTTTTAAGTTTTAGGGGATGGCCGCCTCTGGCCTTTTTGGCCTTTTGGCCATCTCCTCCATAATTGTCATTATTTGTGTGATCCTTAATGTATTTGTATTATGTATTATGCAGATGACACAAAAAGTTCACATATGAGAATTTTAAGGACCACAAACTGGACAAACGCAAACATTTTTCCCCATCAAACAAATATTTGTGGAAGATCTTGGAATCCAGCCTAAAATTGGTTGAAGCACTCTTATCTATTCATAACAATCTACCACAGCTCAGTGAATTACAAAGTTAACATTTCTCAAGACAAGTGCAGGGATTTGGGAGTACAATAGCAATTGATGTAGATTTTGTTTGTGTACAACCAGTGGCGTAATGGGCCTATCCGCTCTGAGGGGGCAAATTTCCCAGTCTTGGGAAATTTTCCCTCTCAGGGGGGTCAAAAGGCCAATTTTTCCCGGTCAGAGGGCTAAAAAACGGCCGATTTAGCATGATTTTTGCAATTCCCCCCCACCCCTGCCTATTACGCCACTGTGTACAACAATTGATTTCAGTGGGTATGATGTGAATTGAAGAATCAGAAATGATATCAAAGTCATGTGTTTGGCTGCAAGTGTGAGCCAATCATAAAGCTGGGGTTATTTGGAGACTGGCCAGTGCCAAAGAAAAACACTGCTTGCTATTAGATGCAGGGACTGGCTGGCAAAAAGCTAGCACTATACCACATGCCCATCTGGCAAATGTTCACAAGTCAACCTTTGCCATTTTTGTGTTTGCATAAGTCAAATGAAGGTGAACTTCAAAGAAAATAAAGGGTTAATGTAACTAGTCCCTTCATAGTTGAGAAAATGGCATTTTATAGGCACATAGTACATAACATATAGGAGATTTAAACGAAGTTAAAATACTCATGCCCATATAGTCATTGGTATTTCAGGTCCAGACTAAGACTGACGTGCATATAATCCGTAACAAGAAGTTGACATATCTGAACTCACATAATGCAAGAAATAGTCCATATGTATGATAGGTTTGGATTTGGACGACTTCAGCGCACTCAGGTACTGGTTAATGTCATCAGAAAGGATTTCTCTGGCTTCAATCCTCCTACAAATCCTGATAGAGAAAGATACAACATTTTAGATAAATGTCAATAAACAGGATTAGCATAGAATGTGGACATTCCCTGACTTTTCACTGACCAGAGGCATTTTTCCCGACCTAAGTATGATATCAATGCAGTCACAGTGGCGTTTCCCAAATTGAGCACAACTTTAGTAACTGTGGTAACATTGTAGGAACTGTCAAGGGGCAAGTCTCCAGGGTTGTCACTATACCGGTCGGTTCCGGGACGGCACTTGGGAAAGCCGACTGGCACTCAGTCCATGATTTAAGCTCAACGACTGGCACTATATGTTGCATTATCATGTTTTAAGGAGTCCAAGTGTGTGAAAATATCGGATCCAAAACATGATAATGATAAAATTGGATGATTTACGCCCAATATTAATTGGTCTCGCTATGAGTTTTAAAATATTGGGCTCGACTGCGTCTCGCCCAATATTTTTGCAACTCATAGCTCGACCAATTAATTTGGGCTTAATCGATCCAATTTTATATCAATATATCAGTGATTCCATACACAAAAATCAATTTATTACAGTATCATGTTCCATTCTTACCTGCATGAAACCAATAAATCCTTGTGTCCTGGTAATTGCCATAATTTTTATTTTCTGTATTAAATCGCTACGGTAAATTACCTATACTCTGTCCAGCTTGAAGTACGAAGTAGCGACGCGGGCATATAACTGAACTGACTTTCCGCGCGCGCGTGGGCAAAGTACAAGCGCACTGCAACTCAAAGGTGGTACTGGGTATACGTGCGCATCGCTACTTCATACTTCAGACGAGACAAAGTATAGTCTTCATGAATAAATATTAGCTTAACTGGAAGTGTTCTGTGTGACCGGTTTAAAACCCCCC
>JAMKCH010014170.1:0-25574 GCA_023653785.1 Ophioderma brevispina
ATTTACACTCGTTTTGTTGAATTTTTCTACAGCAGTGAAAAATCTACCAAAGATACAGAGTACCACATATAAAACTAGATTATTTCACCTACTAGAGAAATTTTTAAATTTTGATTTTTGAACTTTTCATTGCGAAGTTATGCTAACTTAAAGATAGGTACCCATTTTTCACTCTGTCCACGGAATCACTGTTGTGAAAAATTTGGCTAAAGAGACTTTGGATGAGTCTACACAAGTACATCATGACATTCTTTGCTTGCTTTGATACCTGTGTGTAAACCTTCATCAAGAAAAATGTTAAACTATTTCGTTATTCTGAAATCAATAACAAATTTTGGAATCTTACACCCAAATTTTGAAGTATTACTTCAATAAATGTTTGAAATTGTTCACATATCTTTTCGCGGAAACTGAATGCAAATATGTAGGCAATCCTGTGCAAAACAGATAGTTGACCCACATTTTCCACCGACTCCATAAACCCGATTGGGGAGGGGGAATCAATATTTAACATTCATACAATCATTTTCACGCCATCTTCCGTTCCCTTGCATCTCTTCTTTCCTTCTGTCCCTTCCTCCCTCTCTCTCTCTACTCTCTCCCTCTTGCCTTTTCTCTACTGCCATTGTACTATTGTTAAGAAATATGATCAACAACAGTTGTTAAGGATTAGTTAATGGTTACTTTAGAACAAAATACAAAAGTAAATGATTGCCTTTAAAAACATTTAGATGACAGTAACTCAATGGCTTTGCTGCTGTGGAAGTGAAGAATTGTACAACCGTGGTCAATATGGTTTTTGGCGGCTTTCCGTTAATTTACCATATCTGCAATATGCGAAAAGCTAAACATTAGATTTTTTTACCAATGATAGTGGATATAATGAGCTATTGTTTTCATTTATAATAACCAATTCGTAAACTTGTTAAATATTTTAAAGATTTTTCTGAAATTGAGTGTAAATCTTTTTGACTCACCCTGTACATATAACTCCGATTATCTGTTATATGATACCCCTACCCCTAATACCGTTTTCTTAGCTACTTTTTTCATTTAGCCTTTTTATACGCTTCACGTTATAGCACCACCACATCACCGGACAAGAAAAGATAATTTTACAACAGCACTTTTGGGGTATCCAAAGATATGTACTAACCATATGTGAGGTCAAATTCGTATATCTTTCTGAGCCAGGTCCAACCTTTTTAAGCGACTTCTTGACCAGTGGGTCCCAGCCTATAACATTCACGCTTTATTCCGTTGTCGCCTATGGAGCCCGGACCATGGTTCTTGCCGGACCATATCTCCTTCCACACCGGTTGTACTTGCTGAGCCAATGTCATCCACACAGTCAGTCCTTGCGGAACTTGATAGAAGTACACAAAAGCCTGACAACCCATCTTACATGGTGAGCAAAGCAAGAAGATATGTTGAAGTTGGTGAGCGTAAGCTGTAAAATACTCAAGCAGTAATAGTTGCAAATGCGTCAAAGCTAGATTGGTGCTCACAGGGACAGTGATCAACTGCGTGGCAGTTGGCATGCCAAACAGCAGCGAAACTGCACATAAATTGGTTGCAAATGCAGGCTGTATTTCTAGGATTACAGTTTTTCCTAGACAAAATCCAGAACAAAACAGTGTAAGTCAAAACAGCACAAAAGCGCTGACGTATCTATCCAAGCAAGGGAGAGTGAAGTCACCAGATCTGTCGGAGCTGTTAAATTGTTGTCGGAATCAGAGAATCTGTGTCTGTGCAACACGCATTCCAGGGAGGGAAAACATAATAGACGGACTATCCAAGGCAAAGCAATAAAACGCACAGAATGGTACCTTTGGAACACCTGTCATACAGTGCAACAGATTTGTCAAGTGTTCAAGGAACTCATAATCTATTTTCAACAAGTGTGAACAAGAAATGTGAATTGCAGTTGTTTGGGTTTTAATAGGGCCTACACTGTTCCAAAAAAAAAAATTGGACTGCTGCCCCCTTCAAGGAAAAATTTAAAATCGAGTAAAATTGTGTTTTAATGTGCACTAAAGCGTTCGTCTCCTTATAAGGATTAGAAAAATTATATATTTGGCTAGGTTCCAACTTTTAGTTAAAGCGATATAGCCCCATAGTGGTTCAAGGTTACCCTTGGATTAAATGTTCCGATGTTGTTGAAAGTGGTGTCAAATGATTCCTCTTGTCATACTAAACAGAAATGCAATTTAACTAATTTGGTGATATCAACATTGCAAAGTTTTGGTGCCCATGTAAATCCTTGCAACATTTTGCTATGTAATTAGCGAACCAAATATCACAAACTGTAAAATAATACATTTTTGGATCCTATGAAACAATACAAACAATTTGTCACCAGTTTCAACAACATCTGAGCATTGGCATTGGCATCAACAATGTAGTGAAGGGATTACGCTGACAGCTGGGCGCCAAAGAGAGCACGCTGGGTTTTTTACAGGACAGCCAATAATTTCCCTTGTCAGCCAACTCGGTAGTAGTTGTCTTAAATAAATTTTAAAAAAGGGTGACTCTGATCGGAACGAGGTCTTTGTCACAGTTGCCCCGCGTCTTTTCCAGAAGAGCTATGTGGGGAGCGTACTGATCCTTCTATTATCCGGCCGGCGACTGGCTGCCGATTGCGCCTGCATGGTGTATTTTTTCTATTTTTGTCTTTCTTTTTTTTTTCGTTAACCACCTATTTTTTCCGTTGAACTTGCATACTAGCCTATATAAATGACTTACCATGGAAATAAGGGCTTCTCACATACTTATATCGGGTTAGTTTTCTGGGGAAGATCTCACTACAGCGAGGTCAATCGAAATACATCCCTCAAAAATCATAGCTGTGCCACCATGACCGTGATAAAAATGCGTAGTCAAAAACTTTTCGGCTCGAAACACGGGCCTGATGGCACATATTTCTACGCGGTCAATTTAACCGCACATAAACTCCACTGATTGTGCCAGCCATCTAAGCACACTATAAATCGACTGATATGAGCATCAATAAAATAAAAAACGGATAATGAAAAAAAGGAAATAAATAACACGTACAGACTTTTTCAAACCAAACAAATTTTTGATAAAAATTCTACCTGCGACTCATATCTAGAAACACCTTTCCAAACCCGGAAGTCATTTAGCACAAACTTGATCGGCCAATATCAGCTTCCAAATTTTGCACATCTTTGCAGCTTTCATAACACGAGCTCATATAATGGATTTACTTGTTTTTTAACAGGGATTTAGATCCTTGCTTAGTGATTTAAAATCTGTTCTCTTGTGGCTGAAACTGTTACAATGCCGTGTAAATGTCCGTCGGTTTCGGCGTACCCTTGACCGCCAGTAAATAGGCAACGATCGGCCATTCAGACAAGGTCAGGAATTTTGACAGACGATCGATCCTTGGCCCAGATATCGAATTAGATATAGCAATAATTGAAATAAACATGCAAAAACAAAGCGGTACAATTTCTGTTTTATTTCTCATTATTTCCATTTTATATCATTCATAACACTCAAAATTTGTTAGTTTGTCATAGCAATGTATAAATACATTGTCACGTACTTAATCCCTAATGTACTTCACTCTTTAGCCTGTGTTTGAGCATCAATCGCATATCCGGCCAAATCGCATATCCGGATGAGCGCCGGTCCCGACGTGTCCGGATAAACGAGGTGAATCATAATTCTAATTTGGAAAATAAAACAAAACATCCGGCTTCATGGTTTGTAGATCTATTTGAAATATCATCTGTGCCAATTTGCATGACCATATTATGATTTTTTTTCACATTCATCTTGGGAATTCAGGCTGGGGGGAAAGTAATACAATTACTTAAGGAATCAAAATATTTTTTAATGCAAAATCTCATTTTTTTTTCGACCCCTCCAAAGGGGAATTCCACCTTAACCGTTTCGTGCTTCCTTTGATTAATTAGATGCATGTCATTGTCTCATTCATGACACCATAATTAATATTCTGCGAAAACCGCTCCCCGCATGAATCTTTCTAAGACCTTTATTTTAGATGGCATATTCTTTGCTCAACTTCTGGTATGAAATCATCAAAGTAGTGAAACTGTCTATGGTTTGATTCGCATTTCATGCATCTTGACATAAAAAGGCATACTAGCTTCTACGCACGGAATGATGTCCTCAGACAGGGAGGTGATTGGTGGTATTTCTGACGGAGGTTTGAAGGTCGTACTATTGAGAGCAGCAGCATAGAATCCTTCAGATTTCTGCATCAGATTGGCTAACAAAAACCTCCGGGAAGCTTTCCATCTCTTTGCAATGCCCTCATCAGCCGGCCACTGCAAAAGGCTTTCATTAAAAGGTATGCCTACCGCCTGAAAATACTTACTCAATATTGATTTCGGATTGGAAAGCAAGTCATCGGAATCGATAATTACCGGAGATGGATCAACATTAGCTTGGATGTATTGCAGTAGCTCATATTGCTCGGCATAACCAAATTTCGTGGGTAACAAGAATGGTGGTAAGTCACACATGCGAAACTTCTCATCACCTGTGATACCTGAAGCGCTTTTAGCAAGCATCTTACGCCAGGACGGGAAGACCTTATGTGGATGCCGTATGAGGAAGGTATGGTGATATCCCCGAGGAAGCACGTCGTACCTACCACGTATACTATACGCCATCTCTTTACAAAAGAGAACACTTTTCCCAGGATATTGCGCTTCTAGCTCACCTTTGACCCAATCGTAAGTACAGATATCATGATCAAACGCTAAATCCGATTCCAAAGGCAATGTTTTCATCTTCTCAAACTGAGATTGCATAATGGGGCCGATAAATGCTTCAAGTTCTGGTTGAAGTTGGACTCTTTCGGGCCCAATATGATAGGCCGCCGCATAAGGCTCGTCGACAACTTGGCAACCTTCTACGAAACTCATACATTTTGTCAGGGCAGTTGATGTTGATCTTGGCACAGCCCACAATATCACGCGGTTTAGAGTTTGGTTTGATTCGCTCATGATGACACGTTGAGTAGTCTGAAAACTGAAAGATCAAATAATAATTTTGTTTATTCATTTATATGAAAAGTGAAAGTTTATCATTTTTGATGAAGAAAATTCTCCCATTATTTATAACGTATCGTTTTATCTTTTCAGAGAAGATGGAAAGTATTTCAAAGGGAAGGGAGTGGGAAAGTGCACCGTATACGCGTAAGAGAAAAAAAGACGTTCTAGAAACACTTCTTACTAGATTTTAGTAAAACCAGCTCATTTTTACGAAATAAAGCACGTCAAACGTAATACTGGAGTACTGGAACGTATGTTCCTGTATGGAACACTTGCTAAAAGGATTATCACAGTGGTTGAAAATATGTTTTCATAACGTCTTAATCCCCTGAGACCTACCACGTACCTTTCTTACAGTATCTCTGATTGGCTCATATACGTTATATATCATGATTTATCGTCTGACTACCCAATCAAAAGATACCCGTTTTATATTAGTATGCATATTTCAGCTCTTCTTGCGTGTACATCAAGCAATCTTATGAATCAAAACGCCCGGTAGCGCTCAGGCGTGTTCTTGGTAGTTGATGAGAGGATGCGATAAAAGTATACATTTTTAGAAAGGAAATAATCCGAGGAAGTAAAAAGCGAATCATTTTATACTCCCTACACTACAAAATAGCGCCTTAGCTGACATGACTCCGTGTAGATATGTCCCCATATAACACATTATAAACACTGCGCCTTTTCTTGTCTGCAGACGTGATATAAGACGTGGTGAAGGCGTGTCATGAAACAGGTAAAAAAACCTTCCCTAAAGAAGACTACACATGTCAATGCATAGTCAAGAAACAGTTGTTTAGGAAAGGCATGCCTTATCAGAAGATGCATGCCCCAAAAATGTGACATTCTTACACGGATGGTAGACTCCTCTTGCGTGGAGATATGTTCAATTTGGTGCCGTTTACATGTGAGGCCATGTAACGTTCAATAAAAATGCCTCAAAATGCCCTCAAGAAACATTTACAGGTTACATTATGTTATGTTACATTATGATTATGTCATTTATTATCGAGGTGCTGTCGAAATCTAAGGCATAAAATGTCTTGCAAAAACTTAATTGAAATCTCACACACTTACTAGCTGTTATAATAAACGGGCGAACGATTCCTTATTTCCGATTAATTGATGAAAGCTTTTCAGTCATGGATGAACAGTAAAAGAAGTACGAAAATACCATTACTGTTGTATGTTGGCAGAAATCCCCGTAAATCATCAACCGAAAAAAAATCAACCATGTGTTGGGACAGAAGAGCAGAAATGCCCAGCACTCATTTTAGGAACCAATTTATTGTTTCTTTATTGCCCAAGCTATAAAATCAAACGAGAAGCTTCAAAACCTCAGCAAACTACACGGATGTAAGTTTTCAGGCAATAGCCTGAATTCAGGCCCTCTGTTATTTTCAGCCCGTTTTGGAGGCTTTTAGCAAAAGTTTACACACTTTTTCAGGCCATTCAGGCTTCACTCTTCAGGCCCTCTTACATCCCTGAAACTACGCCAGTTTATATTTGGGTCGAAAGCACCGTAGTTTCTGTAAGTAAGCTGAGCCCCTCCGCCATAGTAGGACGGTAAATAAAAATACATAGCACATGAATCAAAGATAGATGAGGATGCCAGAACGGGAGGGAAGCCAAGAAGTTGAGCCACTCCAGGAGGTTTCCATTAAAAACGCACCCTCATTCCAAAATCAGCCCTAGAACCTAGCCTCCCTCCCAATCCGACATCCAGATCAAAAGAGAAACCGTGTAGATTTCTATATGTACTACACAAACCAGTGCAAAGATATTCCAGAGGCCACGGTTTTGTGAAGGGGAAGAAATTGCGTGATAAATGGTCGACTAAAGCCATCACTAAAAAGTAGTTGAACCACGGGGTAATTGAAAAAGGAAAACAAAGGGCAATTTAAAAATAAATTAGGATTTGAAAATATGGCTGCCAAGAAATCCAATGAGAAAATACTACCACTGAAAATTAAATCCGCCCAAGCACGGTTGTTCTGAAATAATCATCTTTTTGTAAGAACAAACACTGACCAAAGACATACACAATGGACATTACGATAATAAGCAAACGATCTCTCACAATCTACAAAACTACACAAACAAGCATGTTGATCATCATGGTTTGTATACAAACACAAAATAGGGGAATAATTAAAATACATCCATAGGCTTCAAGATCAAGAGTCCACATCTTAAAATGTTTTGAGTTTCCTTTTACTTTCAGCAATTTTATACTCACTGTTTCTCTTAATTTTAAGTTAAAAAAGCAAAGAAATTGGGGTCTTGTTTGCTAACCTGTGAATATAAAGCTTCAAACAAGAAAAACAAATGAATGCAGTCCTAATAATATTCTTACATTACTGTGTGCCATTGTTTTAAGTAAAATTACTACTTACATTAGTATTGATACATACCTTGAAGTTGTTCTATCTTCTTAGTCTAAAATAGGCCTATGTGTAATCTTTCATATCAGTTTATACACTGTATATTCGTACTTTTACAATCAGCAAATGACAGAACCGGTAATTCTTCTTATCTTGTCTCAACAGCCTGTAAATATAAGCTTTGCACTCTGGCGGAACCGCTTACGTTATGATAAATCAATACCATTAAAAAGGCACTTAAGTTATTTCAGGCATCGATCTAATCACAATGTTTTGTTTATCTACAGAGTATCTGAAAAGAAAAGTACCCAAAACAAAGTTGAAAACAAAAATCTAAAACATTTTTCCGCGTCAACCGAGAATATTGTTTTATTACTAGGCGGTCACCCAACTTTCGCGATTACCTGGTTTTTTTTGCCTTGCTGGATGACTCAACATGATCTTTGACCTCCGATTTATTCTGTGTTCAGGTCAGCGTTCCTTTTGATCAAATTTGGTGTCATAGGGCATTTATATGACCTTTGACCAGGCGGGTGACACTGTGTACAAAATGCCCATAGACGATTCGCAGGCGTAGTAATAACGCGCCACCATTACGATAAGCTCCCTAATTATTTATGCAGTATGACGTAACCGGGATGACGTAGGCGGCCAGCGCCACGTACGACCGTGATCCTAAGTGACAGATTTCATGCCGATATTCATGCAGTATGCCTCCACCTCGTTTGAATTGAGTTCCCCTATCCCGATTTTGTTAGGATCCTGCTTTGACCTTATGGATCACTCTGAAATCCTGATAAGAATAGTTGTACAAAAAAGTAATTTTTGCGGCCAAGTGAGATAAAACATGTAAATTCTGACCCTAAATAAATAGTGATTTTTGCAGTCATATATGGCATTTTAGTGTTCTCATCTTCTGATGCTAGTAGTACTGAGGAGTCATCATTTGAGACAACATCCCAGATTACTGCACCAAAAGGTAACTGCGAAATTTAATGTTATCAATCATCTGATGTTGCTGTTAGTGATGAGGCGTCAGCATTGGAGAAACCATCCCATACTTCAGCAAACAAAAGGTATCGGCGTTATGTGTATTCATACATATCAGGTCCCTTCGCGTCCCATTCAATGCACTGGATGAAAGCTTCTTCGCAGCGTTCATGCTACAATTTAGTAAATGAAAAGTGTTTTTAATATGGCTTCTTTACACAACTTTATAAGTCACACTCCAAAACCCGTAACAGCGAAGAATAATGCCCTATTCGATATACAGAGTGTCCCAAAATAAATGCAATCCTCGCAGTTGGTGCTATAATTTCAATATTACTGAGAATTATTCAAAATTTTATAACATATTCCGAATGACGAACTTGTTTCGTACATCGTGTCCAATTTTTGTCTGATACGGTTCACTAGTTTTGAAAACAAAGGCTATTATGTAACCCGCTGTCAAATTACCCATTCCAAATTTGCGTTAGATCGTTGAAGCAGGTTCACCTTGAAAAGTTGAATAAAATGTCTTTTAACTACAAAAATCTCCTAGTACTAATCCCGTCTTTTGATTTTTTTATACTAAAATATTTGTCGTTATTGTTTTATCCACGGTCTTTTATCGTCTGTTTAGTATTTTCCTCTACTCTTATTGAGAATAGTAACTTAGCGACTTGGCCAAACTTAAATGTTTTATCTTCAGTGTGTCTGACAAATCCGCGTTAATATTGCAAATTGCAGCGGAGGGATTAAATACCAAATGAATGGAAATGGTATGAATGGATGTTGAAGACCATATGATATAATATGTTATAATATGGACCATTTGATAGACACAACAAACAACACAAATAAACCACTGAAAACCAAACTTGAGTTACATCAAACACAATGTCATTGTGAATAAAGACCATTCGCTTATTTGTCCAAGAAATGCTGTCTTTAAATGTTTTTAATATTAAAATATTTAGTTTACAAGGTTATACTGGGTTAAATGAACCAAACATAAAGAAAGAGACAGGAGAAAAACCCAAACCAGCACCTGCGTACTTCAGCATGCCTCGATTGTGCATTCATCAAACTTAGAATGGCTTAAATTGTGGCTTACTTGCGTAATCGCCTTTGTTCTAAAAACAGTGAAGCAAATCAGATGAAATTTGAACAGTATGTTGAGAAAAGGATAGGCCAATCAGATATCTCGCAATATTTCAACATTTTTAAAATAATTTTGAAATTATAGCCATAACCATTTCCATTCATTTTGCATTTAATCCCTCCTTTGCAATTTACATTATTCACGCAGATTTGTCAGACCCACTGGAGATACAATTTGGCCAAGTCGCTAAGTTACTATTCTAAATATGAGTAGAGTTCAAAATACTGTACAGACAATAAAAGACCGTGGATATAATAAAGCAATAACAACGACAAATATTTTAGTTTTTTTATTTTTTTTTTATTTTATTTTTTAAAAACAGACAGGTTTAGTACCAGGAGATTTTTGTAGTTGAAAGACATTTTATTCCACTTTTCAAAGTGAACCTGTTCCAATGATCTAAGGCAAACTTGGAATGGGGTAATTTGACAGCGGGTTACATGATTTGATTGATTGATTGATAATAGCCTTTTTTCAAAACTAGTGAACCATATCAGACAAAAATTGGACAGGATGTACGAAACAAGTTCGTCATTCAGAATCTGTTATAAATTTGAATAATTCTCAGTAAGTTTTAAATTATAGCACCGACTGCGAGGGTTGCATTTATTTTGGGACACTGTATAGGTACGTAGGGATTGACATGGTTCAAATCCACACGTAGTCATACTTATAATTGCGTAGATGTAGTTCATATACACCAATTTGTTACAATGCACAGCACCCATAAATTTTGTTTAAAGATATTTTGAGTATGCAATTTTCACAGTGCCAGTTGACCTGTTTTGATTATTACATACAGATACAATATAAAACAGTTGGTAGAACAATGGAGTTATCAGTTATGCATATATATACATCCAGTGCCAAATATTCAACCTAGACAATTACATGAAAAACATGACTTGATACATGCATTTTGTAATCAGGGCAATACGCATTTCTGTACAGAGTTTTAAATATAAAATCTCATTATGTTAAACCATACAATGTTAGACACTGCAGTATACTACATATGTTATGCAATGACATTTTCAGAGTCGGTAATTACGATCAGATATCAAAGCTGGTTCGTGCCTAAGATGATTCGTTTACTCTACAGAAGATAGAAGACAGCTCTGTTGAGAGCTTATGGACCCATTTCAAAACCACTCTAAAAACAGCAATGGAATCATTCATTCCCTCTAAGTTGAGCTCAAATCGCCTTAACTTACCCTGGGTTGATAGATCAATTCGTAGCGCCATAAAGAAAAAAACAGCGTCTCTACAATCGTGCCAGGAAATCGGCACTGAATCCACACTAGGAAGAATTTAAGTCCTTCAGAAGATCTCTGGATAGAAGGATTAGAAAATCCTACTTGCTTAATCTCCGACGTTGTTGGAAATAGCCTTGAGGAAAATAACACCAAACCCTTTTGGCGTTTTATTAAAGCAAAGAACCAACACACGTTCGGTGTAGCTGGCTTACAAGTTGGAACGGAAATGGCAACTACTCTGAAGAGAAAGGACATTTTCTGAACAGACAATTTCAGTCTATTTTTACTAAAGAAGATCTAAATGACATTCCTGGGATGGGATATTCTACTACACCTACAATGCCACCTATTAACATCACCACTCCAGGTGTCAGGAAATTGTTGGATGCCATTAAAATCAACAAAGCCGCTGGTCCCGACCAACTACCAGCAGGAATATTCAGAGAATGTTCTCAGGCTATTGCTCCAGTTCTTCAAAAGATTTCCCAAAAATCCATCATTACAAATGCTACACCACTTTTTTAAAAAAAAGGGACCGTTCATCTCCGTCAAACTACCGGCCGGTTTCACTTACATCCTTAGCCTGCAAACTTCTGGAACACATTATTCACCATCATATTATGGCTCACTTGGAAAATATAACATTCTTACTGACCATCATGTGAAACCCAATTGGCTTTTACTATTGACGACTTGGCAAAAAGTCTTGACCAGCAAAGTCAAACCGACATGATCATCATGGACTTTAATAAAGCCTTCGATACTGTGCCACATCACAGACTTCTCAATAAGATTAATCATTATGGTTTGAGGGGAAATCTCCACAAATGGATGCATTCTTTTCTTACAAAAAGATCTCAACAAGTTGTTCTGGATGTTAGCACATTAAATACGATCAAAGTGACGTCCGGAGTACCGCAAGGAACAGTGCTAGGTCCACTGTTTTTCTTGTTATACATCAACGACTTGCTAGAAAATATCACCTCTACATTCTACAGTACGTTTGGTGGTAGACGATTGCGTTATGTACAGGCCAGTGAATTCAGAGGTTTACCAGCACTTGTAGAAAGACATCGATGCACTTAGTAAATGGGAATCCCGCTGGCAAATGAAATTTAACAGCAAGAAATGCTTCGTCATGAATATCACCAACAAAAGAAATCCCATCAAACACACTTACACGTTGGGAGAGTCTACACTTGAAACAGTTGACCATCATACTTACCTGTAGTCCATAAGCCAGTTTCTGTACGGGGCCTTAAAATTCGAGTTTGTTGCACCCACCTGGTGATTAATTTTCCAATATATCACCTTGAAGGGGGTGTCCCCCTGACTAGGATTAGGTATGTTTCCGCCCCGAAAAGTTGCACATTAGCGCGTACTGCCTATTTCAAAATGGCCACCATTGTTTTATGAAAAACTGCTATTGTATTTTAATTATTGATAGAAATTTTATCCAGGACTAAACGAAATAAAGTTTTACCTCCCTGAAGTGGGTTTAAACATTTAAGTGTCCAAGATGGCCGCCGGTAGGAGGCATGTTTTGTTAAATGTACTAAAATTGTCAAATAGATGGGGTTAGAATATAATGCGAGTAATATTTTTAGAGCACCATAAAGAGATTTACTGACATTGGTGTATTGCGGGCATGATCATAACTCATGATGGCGGCAGTTATACCCGCTCCGCGGGACATAAATCAAGAAGAAAACTCCCCTGCACATCTTTTTCGACAAAATAACAACCATAACGAAAACTATTGATAACATTTTCCCGCAATTTTCTCTCGTACTTCTGGATAATAGCAGATCACTCAACACTAGTTGACGCTGGGAAGGAAGCTGATCTAGGCAGTAGAGAGAGAGAAGGAGCCTGTGGTACAAGTTAGAAACAAAGATAGCACTTGATGTTCTCGAAAGAAACTTAGGTCACCATATTTAAATTTCCCTCCTACATATGGACAATTTTTCACTTCTTCATAAGCATATTTTTATTTTTACTGGGAAACACCTATGACGTCACTGAGTAGTCCTTAAATACAGTCTACACTCATTTATTATGATTTTATTGTATCAGGTTGATATGAGCTGTTGTCTTCCTATGAACTCTTATAGAGTCAGTTTAAACTACGTTATATGGCCCAAGTAGTAACCAGCTATAGTAACGGCACTCTCTAGGACAAGTCAATACCCCACTTCAACATTTTTTACATCTTGGAAATGATAGGGTCATTATTAGAAAGTGTTGTTTTTAACGTCGAAAAGATGAGTAGGGCTGCTTTTCTTCCTGATTTACGTACCCTAAAGCGAATATAATCACCGCCATCTTTAAAAACAAGCCTGTACGTAAAATATAAATGCCATAAATTCTTATTGGAGCTCCCAAAATATCACACCCAGGTTCTTATTTCAACAATTTGCCATTTTAAGTTCATTTAGCAAAATATGCCTCCTTGCGGCGGCCATCTTGGACGCGTAGATGTTTAAGCCCCTTCAGGCTGTTAAAAACCTGGTTTCGTATAGTCGTGGATAAAATTTCTATCTGTAATGAAATTATAATGGCGGTTTTAGATAAAGCAATGGCGGCCATTTTGAAATGGGCAGGACACGCTAACGTGCAGCTTTTCGGGGCGGAAACATACCTAACCCTAGTCAGGGGGACATCCCCTTCAAGGTGATATATGGGAAAATTAATCACTAATTGGGTGCAACGAACGGAAAATCTGATGATGGCAGCTTATGGACTACTGGGTATTGAATAACTTCAAAACTCAATTGGAATATTCAGATAGGAAACATCTCTTCTAAAGCAAACCAAACCTTAAGGCTTCTTCGTAGACATCTTCATAGCTGCAAGCCATACGTGAAGGAGCAGTTCGGACCGCCTGCCGGATACGGCAATGTTGCCGTATGCCGGACATGTGGTTGCCGTATACCGGCAGTTGTCGTTTCCTCCCCCACAATGCATTGCAAGGCAGCGGTACAATTTACTATTTGGTAATGTTAACTTTACATAATGGTATTTTTAAGATATAGAAAGTGATTGTGAACAAGTATTTCGATTCAATACTGTTTACTACGAATAAAAAATATTGGTGGAATATATGACCGGATTTTATCGCTAAAATTTCAATAAAAGTAAAAAAGCGACAATTTGGAATTTTCCAATTTTTACACAACCCCAAGGTGAAAATTTTTGGTCCTGTGTGAAAATTTGGCGACAAAATACATTGTCCCTGGGTAATATATGGACTTTTCCCCCTAAAAATATAAAGTCCCAATTCAATAGAATCGTTTAAGGTTTTCCGAATTCTGCAGGGATGCTTGTTTTTATTTTGCCTGAACTGGTCAATATACTGTGCCGGCTGCCGGCAATGAGTTGCCGGATCCGGCAGTCTGCCCGAACTGAGAGAGGGCCTACAAGTCACTCGTTCACACCCAAACTAGAGTACTGTTCCTCAATTTGGGATCCATATCTCCAAGATCAGAAAGATCGTTGGGTGTCTGGTTCAAAAAAAGTCTAGTACATGTGGAACTGTATTTTTGTGAAAATTTTCAATATACAATCTTGCAACCAACGTGTTTTCTAATCAATTGTATGAGGATTCCAAAAATCATGGGTGTCATTTTTTAAATTTGTTCTTGGATGATTTCTAGGGGGCAGTTTACACTGGTTTATACAGAGGGAAAAATATAAAAGGGGGCAAAATGTGTTTTAAGTATCATCATGTTCCGTACCTGTTCAAGGCCGTTACCGAAATGTATATTTTGCCCTCCCCTCGTGTGTCTCGTCCCCGCTTCCCCGGTCCCCGGGTTTCAAGTCACACTGGGGGTAAAATTTCAGATTCATCTGTTTGTTTCTAAAACGGTGCCAAATTGTCCGTCTTACTATACCGAAGCCGAAAATATAAAGGTCGCATTGTCCACTGACGTTTTGATAATAATTAGAGGGCAAATCTGGCCATGGTCCACAGGGTCTATGGAGACCACCATTCATATCTCTAAAAGTCTCACTTTGAAAGGTGAAACACAGAATCTCTATACATTTTCTTATTTAGTATACCCAATGAACGATTTAAAACCAGTTCACAAAATCTGACCATTCTATAATAACGACCTTAACTTTCTTGAGCCTATTGTACTAAAACAATACTCGTAAATTGCAAACTATATCTCCCACCTCCTTTAGAAACCTTTATGAGCAACCGACGATTGGTAACACATTTTAAACAAGTTTACATACTTTATTGTTTAACCCTGTACAAATTTTTGCCCCCTTATAAAACCCCAAGAACACTTTTTAAAAATGACACCCCGGATTTTCAGATTTCTCCATGAAATTCTGTATTGGAAAAACATGATGTCCCAAATTGTATATGAAAAAAAACTAACCAAAACATCCATACATTTCCCCATGTACAGATCTAGCGTCACCCACTATGATTGATCCAGCTTAAGTGCAACTTTGAGAAAGACTGGCAGTTTTGCAGGCGCACCTTCGTTATAAGGGCTGCCATGGTGTTACTCTTTCCATCAACATGATCATTTAAAAGCATCCACGTGAACCAGATCAACTAGTTGCAACAGCCCATTATTATTCTTGGCATATATAAACGACCTCCAAATCACACGTCATCAGAGGTCGTTGTATTTGTCCAGATTGTGTTATTTTTCGCCCCATCCACGACAACTCTGAGGTTTCTTGTTTACAAGCCGCTCTTGAATAATTGTACACCTGGCGCACCCACCGGCGTCTGTCCGTTGTGTTGGCTTGTCGAAGGAATGTTGCAGAGTATCAGTCAAAGTCAAATATGATTTCCGTGTAGCTTCCCTTCTCAACCAAGGATGCTGATATTAGAGAGTTGTGGAGTGCCAAATCGTTTACCACGCATTTCAATACGATAACCCCGAATTCGTTCTAACCTCGTCTTCATGGCCAATTCTCCCATTGAAAAATTCGTGGTACACGATTTGGCAGTCCTCTTTAGTGTTAATGCCACAGTTTATTAGTTTTCTTAAACGTGAAAAGCATGCAGTCAACAGCTCACAGACCAGTTGCTATTTATATGTGCTAATCCCGGGCTAATTCACCTTTCACTTCTCAGATCATCATCTTACTTCAAGCACTGAAGTACAATGTCTAATTCCCGATCTGAATGTTTTTGAATTGTGTCCCAAACATGTTAGATACACTGTAATTCTGGCAGTGATGTCAATACCTTGATTTCAGTGGCAGAATTGCCACAGGCTGCCACGAACTCTTGCGGTTTTTTACGGAATGTAGACGTCCATTTTTTTTTTCAAATTCGTGAGTGATTCACTGAGGGTTTATTTTCCATTATGCCTGAATATGTTTTTCATACCCATTGTGTACCTTTAATTGCGTGGATGGGGGAACCCTGGAGAACTGTGGTATTTGTGGCGGAAGACCGGCTTAGTAAGTCTAATCTCTCAACAATGGCACAAATCTCAAAGGCATCCAAGTTTCTGTCGATGCCAGCCTCGCCATCCAGGCACGGCGGAGGGGTTGTTGTCCGGATGTACGGAAAGAAACTGGTGCATCCGATAGGCGAAGAAGATAAACAGCTCCATGTTGGACAGGCTTTCAGCCACGCCTATTCTTGGCCTAAAAAGCAGAGAAAAAAGTAATGAGAGAATAAAGGAACACACGTGTAAAAAGATTTTTGTAGATCTCCATGGGTCCACACCCAACTGTAATGATATTTTGAACTTCACTATATGCTACAAAATATCTTAGGACCAAGCCAAACTTGACCCTGATTGTGTCCGCATTTTTTAAATAATTTATTTGGTATCATCGGAAGCCTATTTCTTTTATCTTTAAGTTGCGGCAAACCTGTTCCAATCGGTTAACTATAGGACGAGCTACCGTCTTTGAAAGTTTCCCTTGGATTGACTATCACCTGTACGAGCCAAATGTTCCACACCGGCTAACAAAGTTTGGCCATGTCAATTACCCAACGTGGATACCCATTCGTTTATGTGTTTTGTCCTCATGAAGAGGCCGAACAAAATGAGAGTTGACTATACTACCGTATTAAATTTTGTTCTTGGCGATGGGCTTGGAGATTTCATTGTGTACTTGTGGTTCATAGAAAAGAAATACTGTTGTGTTAAAAATACTCAAACTGCAAAAGACCCAACCATCGAAACCAAAAAGTTAAGTTCGCAGAACGGAATTAAAACAGTAAGTTATGTATTTTAAATAAAACAGTAGTTACCACCCATTCGATATTTATTAAGCTGGTCCCGGCTGCGATGGTTATCTCGATGTATGTTTGCTGATAAGGGAAAGCGTTGATCCCGATCTGCTGCATTCCCCTTGAAATGATGCGAAATGGTTGATGGTATGTTTGGCCACAGTGATCACCGGCCATTTGTGAAAGCGCTTAAGAGGCCAATAGCATCAAGGCGCTATATAAATCTCTGCTATTATTATTATTATATTACACTCTAAAATAGAGCAGGTAGCTCACCAAAATAATTTGACATATTTTGACACAATTTGGATCAACTTGAAACAAAATTTGATAATTTTTTTATACCAAATTAGTTATAAAGTTGACAAAGATCTTGGTGGCTACCCGCTGACATATTTTTCGGATCAAATGACTAATTTGTTTTAAGTGTGTATAGTTTAGACCTTAGCTGGATAAATTGTTAAAATGTCAAATAGTTATTTTGCAGGTACCATTATTTTAGTCTGTAGGCCTAAAGATTAAACACATTTAACTTACCGGTACCAAAAGGTATGAAACAATCTGGGATTCGTAGAGCACCATTGTCATCGATAAATCGATCAGGATTGAACTTTAGAGGTTCATGCCATAAATTCGGATCGTGCTCAATCTTCCAAGTATTAGATATTATTATAGCGTTGGGAGGGATCTCGAATCCTTGTAGTGTTACAGTGTCTGAAGTCTGACGAGGGAAACCAATTGGACTTACGCTATGCAAACGCTGAGCTTCTAATATTGTAGCAAATGTAAAAGCTAGTTTCTCTTTGTCTGAAATCTTCGGTAGACGATTACGACCTACTACGGTGTCAATTTCTTGTTGGACTCGTGACTGTATTCTGGATATGCAACCATGCATAGAATGCACCATCGTATTGTAGAGGATATACTCTCAGTCCCTGCGCCGAAGAAGCCCGCCAAAGATGCGACTAAATTATCCTCATTTATGTACGCTTCGGTGTTGTTTTCTTTGCTGAGTTGAATTTCGTGTAAGTAAACGTCAATGTAATCAGTTAAATTGTCTGGGTCAAATGAAGCCTTGTGTTCATCGACGATGCTTTGAAACAACTTTAAACCTTCTCTGGAAACCTTTATGAATTCTTCTTCTCCGTGTGGTTGTAAGTATATTAAAATTGGCAAGAAAAACGTGGCGAGCTGTGTTTGCATCAACTCCGCAAGCCTGTTAGGTATGTTAACTACCTTTTGGAATTTCTCATTGTTGTAGTCAAAACGCCGACCTAATACAACATTGCAGAGAACGTTGCACGATGCATTTAAAAGGCTCGTTTTAGGGTCAAATTGTTGACCCGTGTATTCTTTGAATTCATTTATCATATGTTTGGCTTCTTCTCTCACTCGGTCTTCAAAGCTGGTTTTGCCTATGCCGAACTTGTTGAATGTTCGAAGAGTGAATTTTCGTTGTTCCCACCATGTTTTACCAGAGGATATAGTAAGCCCTTGAGAAAGAAAATAAAGAAGGAATACTGATGGCAAGTTCAGTTATCTCATTAATTTCCTCAATTCTTAAAATAATTTGGTTAAGCAATATTTCCACAGAATAGAATACACATTTCATTCTGCCATTTTCGAATATTTGAAAGCAATTCCGGAGTCTTGTTTCCGAGCAAAACCGAAACGAACCTGGTTCAGCATTTTAAATCGCATTTTAAATCCTTTTACTGATATGTTATTGGCACAGAGTGTCACGAATTATGTTTAGAACTAGCTGGAATATGTTTGTAATGTATTGTCGTAGAGAATCAGGGTCAAAATGTTACTTTAAAGTGCAAAATTGAACCAAAACAGCATTACCCGATTTTTCCCCTAACAGTCATTTTTGGAAGCCAATTTTGAAATTTCGAGGTCAAGGCAGCCATTTTAAATTTTAAAAGTTACTCCATTGAATTTCTCTTGTCAAAGAAAGTGGATTTAGATACCAAATCATTAACTTTTGACAATCGTATCTACTTGTAGGATTGACCTGTCCAAAGTTATGTTGAACTTTTTCATGTTTCTGTCCATAACATTTTATGTTCGGAGATAGGACAAACTATAGAAACTAGTAATGTTAATCCAAGCTGCAAGTGCATTGATAAATGATATCAACCTTGTTTTATTAAGTGTGTTTTTCAGTGGTTTCTAGACCAGTATTTTATGTTGATTCTAAATCCAATGGAAGACCGAAGAGAAACTTTGAGCATTTTTAGAAATAATAATAATAATACACTGGCTTTTTATAAAGCGCCATTTATTATTACGCTGCCATCAGGAAATCGTCACAATCAATTCGCTTCACCTAGGTCGGCAGCTGGCCAAGCGCACAATCCTATCGGCACTTAGATTGTAATATTTCCCCTAACAGCTACTCAAACACAAACAATTAAAATGGCAACCAAATCTCTAAATATTAATCTGTTATTCACTCCAAATTTTGGAGCCTGTCATAGTTAAAACATTCATTGTGACCAATTACCATATGATTATACAATCACGTTATCATTTAAGGACATCGCCGGATAAGGAGAGAAGGAGGCCCTCTGTAGTCATCATTGTTATATTTCACCATCAATTTTGAGTTGGTGTTTTACAATTATATTATCATGTATGCAAGATGATTTTTATCCCCAAAATACACTTGTATCAAGAAAAAATGAGAAAAGTCTGAGAAACTTCAGGGGCATTCTCTCTGGAAAAAGCAAATCTAAGAGTATTCCTCCATTCCAATGACTATTTATTACTTAAATGAAGAAATAGGAAGATGTTGCATAGCTGCCCTTTGTTATGGAGCTTGTAATTGACCTCTAGACATGCCTTTTATCTTTCATAACTACAAAGAGCCTACACGAGACAGCCCTTTATAACAATACCCAAATACCATTAGCTTATGCTACTGAGATTGGGATTATATAACTGTCTTCAGACAAAGCAGGCTCTAGAATACAACACAATGGCCGATTTAGGCCCGCATAAAGCATGGCCCGTGTCCGCGCTATCGATATCATGAGCAAGCTAGCTAGCACTAAGAGCTTATAAAGTCACAATTCCCATGGCACAGTTCAATAGCTATCATTCACCATTGTATTGAGCAAATAGCTTGTACTTTAGTATAATGCTCAGGACATGCATGCTCAGCTGTTGTTAACATGTAACCATCGGCTACTGAACTGAGCTCTTGGTAGATTAGCATGCCTTACCACGTAGTGATGTAGTATGATATGTATGTAATAGGTTGTTGTTGTTTATGGCAATTCCATTTAGTGTTCAGGCCCCCCAGAAAACAAAAATGCCAAAATGAGGTCTTTCCTCCCCAAGAACCAGAATGTCACTCATATATATGTTGCTAAATAATATAACGCACATCCTTGCAAAGCGGCATTGTGGTTCTTGGGGGGGGGAGGGTTCATATTTTGAAATATCAATTACCCATTGAAACCTGTATTATAATTTGACATAAAACCGACTTTTAGGGAATTTATGTAAAGTGGGATTTTTTGAAAACCGGCAAAAGTTAAACTTTGAACATGTCCCTTTAAAATGCGGAACGTTTCAAGTTCATCTGCTCTCATGAAAACTATAGAGGGCGTCCTCCATTCCTTATCCGGCGATGTCCTTTAATATGGCCGCCAATACAATAAAGTGTCTGATCGTGATCGACTTTTGACTGTAGATTGGTAACTTGGTATCTATACTGACGTTTTGACAGTTAAGAATTAGTTAAAACCATTACAAATATTTTTTCAAAAGATGTGATAATCAATTCCTCCATTATAGCATCCACGATGGCCACTCTAAGACGGCTATAATTGCATGTAACTTAGAGCTGCAATGTTTGTGTATATCCCTGTAAGTCAATGAGATCAGTTTACATATCATTAGGTACTCAGAGTAATCCTGAAGCTGCCATGATAGGTGTCCAATATGACTGGTAATGGAACTTACTCAGCGGCAAATATCCGATCACTAAGGTTTTAGGCATCCATCTTGGGACATTTGATATATACCCGGAATATATATAACGACTCAATGAAACTTGACTTAGGCTTACTGGGATTTCGGAAAGTGATCATAAACTAAAAACTACAAAAATATATCCTTAGCCTAAAATGTGAAAAATTTCTAACCTTTACTCACTGACATCGACAGCCATATTGGACGCTATCTAGAATGTCATCTTGCATGCATCAATCATTTTGATTATCTTATGATATTAAAACTACTCTGAATGAGTTATACTTTTCAAAAGAAATTGGATATTATGTTTGATTCCTGATTGACCTTAATTGACCCCTACCAAAAGGTTTAGAACTTGGAAGAGGCGACAAACCAAACCAATTGTTCAGTATCGATGGTGACAGCGATTTAGTCATGCAATATTAGCATTGGTCCTCAACTTTTTTCGGTATTTACTTTAGCGCTACTTTCGGCCTCGGTCACTGTATACACTATTGGCCTTTGGCTTCGTTCGCTTTACTTCATGGGAAGTGCATTACAAGGGAGCTATCGCAGTACAGATTTTTAACTCTCCACTTGATATCAGCTTACCTATTCCAACTTGTACCTTTTTGAAGACGTCGGGATAAGGCCGATCGCAAACATGTTTATGTCGGAAGGCTTCTCGTATGAGGTTAGGTGAACTCAGCACAATCACCAGTCTGGAGCCCAGGTATAAAGAGTAAATGTTGCCATACTGTTTCGTAAGATGAGTCAAGAGAATGTGCGGCTGAGATATGCCTGTTTTATAGCCGGTATACACTAGGCTTGGTAAACACCCAAGTAATGGGAGTGCCCATGGACCAGGTGGGCGCTTTCTTGGCCGTGATGTGAACCACACGTAGACGCAGAGCAATGAGGCAAAACATGCCAATAAAATTCGAACGTCCGTCACTATGTCGAGAACATCCATGTCTGCTGTATTAAAACAATATAACGGAGATAGAAATCTATATAGATTTGGCTCTTTATTTATTCATACATTTATTTTTGCAACTTTGCTTTGCCTATAAGTTTTAAAGGTGCATTCCAGCAGAGTGAGATATCCTCAAAGTTTCTAACTTTACGTTTCAGTGCTACGTATCACACTGCCCAACATGTCCAATAGGCAACAATGTTGTAATTTCGGTCCGTTTAAAGAGACATTGGCACATTTGAAAAAGAGTGCGCCCTCTATATTTTTCAAAATTGATATTTTTGCATGGTTGTAAAGTATACATTAGCCCTCACCTGAAATTATTAAGCCCAAATCAGCACGCATATGGGTAAACAGAACGATTTTATAATGTCGCCGGCGACATTAATTCAGCAGACGACGCGGAAATGGCGTGTAACACAAGAAAACTCACGCTAGAGTTGATTCTCACGGCATGGACCTTGCTTGGCCGGTCTGTGACCTTTGTTTTTTTTTTTTTAAATATCAATTAATGAGTACGAGTCTATGATGTAATAGACAAATTTGTTGATTAAAGTTACGTCAAACTTAAACGTTAGCCTATACAAATTACCTGGACGTCTTTAGCCTCGTATTAGCCTCTGTTTTGGGTATATTATTTTTATGTGTAAAATATCTCTAATCTTCCAATGGCCCAGTTGCGAGCAAATTGAAGAAATTGCATATTTTCTGAAAATGTGCCAGTGCTGTTTTAAGGGACAGAAAATACCAAATAACAAATTCATTCTAGAGTAGATCGAATCTGAACGTGATATTAGGCACACATGACATACCATACTTAGGCAAGTGGTTTTTAGGTAAGTCGAAAGATGAGGCTGCGGATCACGAAATGTCCCTTTAAATAATTAGCTTTCACGATATTAACCGTACTATTTTCCAGATATAGCCGGGGACGACAGCTATTGCCATTTATATTATTAAAGAGTAATGTAAATAACAATAATGACAAATATCTTCCTACCTTGATTCGAAATCATCCAGTCTTAGAGAAAGTTACAAAGAAAGAACCCATATTGATGTAAACTGTAGCGTACTAGCGTATAGCTGCACCTTGATTATCTTGCTATCAGAAAAACACGCTACAAGTACCGATCTTGCAATGTTGGTGATTACGGTTTAAAGTCCGCTTGGTCTGAATACAGTCACAGAGATACATAAAAAAAAAAAAAAAAAAAATACCATACTTAGGCAAGTGGTTTTTAGGTAAGTCGAAAGATGAGCTGCGGATCACGAATTCCTTTTATTAGCTTTCACGATATTACGTACTATTTTCCATCATAGCCGGGGACGATAGCTATTGCCATTTCTATTATTAAGGAGTAATGTAAATACAATAATGACAAATATCTTCCTACCTTGATTCGAAATCATCCATCTTAGAGAAGTTACAACAATAACCCATATTGATGTAAACCTGTAGGCGTACATAGCGTATAGCTGCACCTTGATTATCTTGCTATCAGAAAAACACGCTACAAGTACCGATCTTGCAATGGTGGTGATTACGGTTTAAAGTCCGCTTGGTCTGAATACAGTCACAGAGATAACTAATTAAAGGAAGAGGACAGAGGACGGTCGAATTGAAGCCTACTGTCCCATTCCATTAGCTTAGACCCTCGGTTTTTAAATTAATTTCGAGAAGTAGATTTGTCGGGAAAAATCGTGAAAGAAAAGTTTGTTTTTTAATTTTTTAGTTTTTTGATTTTTAAATTTCAAAACATATGGATGAATTTTTACCTAAATCTATTGAAAATTTGACCCTTCCTCTCAAAGTTGCAAATGCTCTGTCCATCGTTCTGGTATCATTAACAAATGACGTGTGAGGGGTCTTTGGGTATTATACATACGAGGTTAGGAAGCGACTACGGATGTAACGATACCCACTGCAATCAATATCCGCGGACCAGAAGACTCCAGTGACCTGCTCATGATTGTGTCATATCTTCTTCTTAAAAGGACATAAACAAAGAATGGTATTGTATTGTATTTCTTTGAAACGTTGAAGCGACAGATTTTATGTGATAGACGATGTTTGCCATGGACATCAACCGCCCGGGCAGAAACAGCGCTTGTCCGGCGTATGCGTGAGCACCTGTTAGGGCTTGTGCTTCGCACCTCGATCAAGTCAGTAGACTCATGTGCCTAAGTTTTGCGTTTGTAACATTGATGTCGCATCATCTATAAACACACTATGAAACACAAAAGTTGATCAGGCAATGATTGACTACATTCAAATCCTGGAATAAATGTGCTATACATTACAAGCATTGTGATGATATCGATCAATGTTTCTCTTAGTCCGGGCTTAAAAATGAGTCTAGGTATCACCATGGAAGAAGTTTAGCTCATGTGGGTTTTTCCTATATCAGAAGTTTATATAGGCAATAGACTTGTTGGTAAAAGGGCCGAATCCCTGACGCATCCAATATGGGGGTGTATTTTCCGGTGGGGGGGTCAAAAATGAGTAGGGAAATATATTAGGATACATATGAAGACGATAAAATATCCTGACTGTGTAATGACCTAAGAATTAGTTATTCAGGTCTTTAAGTATCATGTATTCATGTAGTATGATACGAGGGTCGGCCCTAATCGGTTGTATGGGTCACTAATACCCCCTTATTAAGAAATACAGGGAAAATTGCTTACAATATACACAAAACCACAGTTAGGAGTAAGTAATTGTTTCCAATCCAGAACAGTTTCAGGGTAGTAGAGGTCTGGCGGAGGTCTGGTAAGGTGGACCAAATGCAGTATTTTGGGGTGGCAAACCATGGGGGGTTCACTTCAATATGTGACTTATATGTTGCCTATACCAGATGGTACGAATACGCTTTCATTGGGGGAAAGTATCTCATGTGGTTTTTCTAGATCAAGAATTTTACAGGAATAAGAATATGTTAGGTACAAAGGCCCGATTCCTGAACGCACCTCCAAAATGTGGGTTATTTCCGGGGGGCAAAATACTATATGGTACAAATGAAGACAAATAAAATACATACTGTCCTGTCTAGTGCCATTTGAATTAGCATATTCAAGGTTTATTTTTTTTTTTTTAAAAAAAATTTCCCCCCAAGTTTTTTTTAAAAAAAAACAAAATAAATGTACTTGATGTTGTCTATACAAGGGCAAGTAAGTTATAGGGTGTCACTACACCCCCCCCCCCCCCACTATTAAGAAATACTCTGAAATCTGAAACTAAAATCCCTACCCCAGTTAGGAAGGAATTTGTTCATCCTGAACATAGTTTTCAGTGTATATAATATTCATCTGTGTAGGTCTGGTGAGGTGGCAAGAGGTAAATACTGGTATTTTGGGGTGGCAACCCATGAGGGGGGCACTTGAATATAAATTGTCTTATATGTGCCTAACAGGTGGTACGAAATACTTCATGCAGGGTGTGGGTTTTTCATAGATAAAAGGTGGTCATTGAGTTTTTCTGTTGATATTGTGAGAGAAAGGGTCATTGGTTGTTAGTTTGAGCGATTTTTGGTGTCAGTTTGGATGTCAAATGGGGTTCAACTCAGGCAGGC
>JAMKCH010014171.1:0-26417 GCA_023653785.1 Ophioderma brevispina
GCGCCATTTACTTTTGTTTAAGTCACTTCGAAGCGATAATCTCTATCTCGCCATGACGACATCTACGTTTGGTGAAGTCATTGGTAAAAAAATCGATGCGCCCAAGGGACATCTACTTTTGGTTGAAGTAACTTTGCAAGATAATCTATTCTCGCCATGAGACATCTACTTTTTGTGACGTCAACTTGGCAAGACAAAAAACTCTATCTCGCCAAGACGACATGTGCTTTTTGTGAACGTCAAATTGGCAAGTAATCTTTCTCGCCAAGACGACAGCTACCTTTTGTGCAAGGTTAACTTGGTAACAAAATCTACCTCGCCAAGACGAAATCTACTCTTTGTGAAGTAAACTTGGCAAGATATCTATCTCGCCATTGGCGACACTTCTTTTTGTGAAGCACTTGGCAAAATAATTTATCTACCATGACGTAATCTACTTTTTGTGAAGTCAACTTGGCAAGAAAATCTCTATATCGCAAGAGACATCACTTTTTGTGAAAGGCGACTTGACAAGAAGGCCTATTCGCCTTGACGACTAATAAAAGTGTTAGTCAAGAGTTCAAGGAAAAAATAGTGTGATATGGCAAATAATGTGATAATTATGTCGACTTGTTAAGATTGATAAATAGTTGCCATCGGATGGCACTTAAAACGTTCCGTTAATACAGGTGGTCGCCAACAGCCGCTCAGTTCCCAGGGCCGTTTTAAATCCTGCGTAAAAAATAAGCCGTCGCTCTGATTGGTCTGGTAAGTGTCTCTTACCGCACAACGGCACGGAGAGAGACAGTGCGAGTATACCAAGAACCATGTGTTTTGACTAATGTTGGTGGCGGACAGTACTTCCCCGACCTCGGGGGCGATTGGAGACGTTTTCCCTACAGATTCGGAGGGTCCACGGATATGCGTTGAAGGGCTAGTGTAAAATTCAGTCGCTTAGTGTTTTCATCACCGTGGACCCGGAGGAGGGTCTACACGTTTTACCACATTTGCACACTCACATGTGATCTGTGCAATACAGTCCCCCACTATTACACCTTTCCGCAATTCTTTAGTACTTTTGCAAACTGTGTAATGGAGTCCAAGGATTATGCTATACAGGGGCGTTCCCAGAGGGAGCCAGACCATTTTCAATGGGGGGGGGGGGGTGTTAAAAACTTTCAATTTGCCGCGGACAGGATTTTTTTTTAAAATAAGTACACCCATTTTTAGCATCGGTTCGCAAATTTGAAGACACACAAAATATTAGCAATCAATATCTTCGAATATTCAAACTACATCTTTTTTTTACAGAATACAATTGTATTTTTTTAGTTGCAGGGCATGATTAAATTAGTGAACTTATTGTTAATTCGTCAAATCTTATACTATTGCTCGGTTCCTACTGACTCACGTGTCAATGATTTAGCAGAGCTGGACCACAAGACCATATGGTTTTGTCGAAACGTTTCTTGGATGCCAAAATTGTTGAAAGCAAGTTATGGTTATCAATTAAGGGTGAGGGAAATACATGAAATGAATTCTTTATTTTACATGCTATTCTTTTCATGATTTTAGTATGTTGATACACTTGGCAAAAACATTTCGGAAAAACATTTCTTTGCGGTCAGAGGTCACCTAATTTGCATAATAATGGCGGCCATTTGGGATTTTTAAGGCTTAAAGTTTACGGCATTATACGGTACCTAAACTATGTAATTTTTCTTCTTTTTAAAAACATATTCGGCAACTATAGGATATAGAAAAAAGGTCGTAAACAGAGCAAATTTCGTTTTAGGTACTAAATGGGTTAATTTTGCGATTTTTTTTTTTGACCAAAAATGTGATTTTTTTCTGAAAAAAAATCACAAAAAAAATGAACTTTAAACCATTTTCTAAAAATAGGGACCTGATATCAAAAAAAGCGGCTATGTTACGACCTGTGCTGTTATAGAGGAGAAAATCCTGGCCAAATTTGGGGTCGAATTAGCATCTACGTTTTCAATGGATGAGAACCCGTAACTCTAAAAATGGGGCCGCTATGAAATGCTTATTTTAATCTAGAAGGAAACAGGTTTTTTAATTGATTATGCAAATAAGGAGCACCATTTTGAAAAACTGACACACGGCTAAAAGGTACTGAGGAATTATTAATATACTACCCCAAGTTCATCAAAATAGGAGTATAGTTTTTGAGATATGAATTTTTACATTTAGGTTCTTTCTTAAAATATCACCGGCCGGTGAATTGAAGAACAATTAAAATACAAAGAAAGATCGTGGGTAAAAAAACAATAAAACAAGAAAGAAAATCTTTTTTCGGTCCGCACTTGATCGCTTCAAATTATCATACATTAAAAACACAACCGATTTTAACCAAAATTCAAAAAGCTTTTAGAAAGCTTAAAGTCCCCTTATTTCAAATATCAAAATTCCCAAAACCACTTCTACTCTTTCATGGTATTCCCTCACCTTAGCAATTTATCCATACCAATCCGTATCGGATACCTCATAAAAAAGACACATAGATCAAAGCTATGCTCAAAAATTGGCCATTCTGTCATCAAGTTTGGCATCCCGTCCTAGCGCATAAACCTTAATCGATCTATTGTCTTTCACTGGTCATTTTCCGTCACTGGTCTAAAAGTTGTACTTAACCATGCGTATTCTTGATTTCTGTTATAGTGAGTGTGGACACTTCGGTTAAACTTGCCTCTTCAAACTAACGTGTCATAATGACGTCACGCGATCAAATACTTGTAATACTGGCATTTTCGGTGTAATTCGGACAAACAAAAAATAATATTATCGTTATGCTTATTGTACTTTTGGGCAATTGTGGTAGCCATTTGAATTCTTTGGGTTACGAGCTCAAAAATATTGACATTTGGCTTTGTAGATGCAAAAACCTATGCTATTGTTTAATAAAAGGATATTTTCTTACAGTTTTGTGTGCGTTTTATGCGGAGGTGGATGTTGTATGTAAGATATAGATATATATATATATTAATATATATAATATAACTATTATATTATATATATAGATATATAATTAGCCCCTTTTGTTCCAAAATTGGTATTTTGACCGCCATTTGGTGTAAAAGGAGGACACAGAGATTTGGATTTTATTTTTGTATTATTGTTAAAATATTCAACCCAAACCAAAGATAGTCACCTGAAATCACATGAATTTTCCGCTGTTTTAAGAGAATCGATAGATATATTTGTGTAGTAATCAACATTTTAACACTTAACTGCATAAGGGGGGTTCTTAGGACCAATTTTGGTTTTTCGGCTGGCGATTTTTAACGCTGCCAATATAGGGTGTTGTATATTTTTTGTAATTTGTCTAACTTTTAGTGCGCGTGCATTGGTGCAAAAAAAAAATTCAAAATCCATCGCGTCGTTTTTGCGTTAATTAGCATGGGGTCCCTAGGAGCCCCCCCCCCCCCTTATGCACTACAGGATCGTGCCACATTACAGTTAAGTAATACCGTACATTATTGTATTACACGTAAATGGCCCAGCCATCTTGAATGCTTTTTAGCCACCAGTATGAGAAACAAAATAGCCATATAGGTTTTATTTTAGTAGTTTAAGAATAAATTACATGCTACAATTACATTACGATTAAGATCGTTAAGAAAAAACTTAGGTAATTCTCGAATGGATTGAGCGCTAGCGGCCCATTTGAATTCTTTCATGATTTGAAATTTACTTGTCAAAGCAAAGACCTTTGTGTTTGTAAATTAGAATGAGAAAATTAAGACTTTTGTGATGATTTCAACGCCCTCGACGGAAATATAACACCTTTAGTCAATTTTAGTAAAAATTGGTCTCTTGGCCCCCATTTTGTTTTTAAAACACAAAATGAGTGTGACTAAAGCTTTTTAAAAAATTAGGCTTATATAACATAAAAAACTTGTGAATATGTGCGACAGGAAAACTAGCTTAGTCGTGACCTGGGAGAGCGCCAGAAATTTCGACAGAGTCTCCAAATTCAATCATAAAATAGGGGAAACGCACAAAATGCAGGATGGTGACGTGCTGTACAATGCTATTAACTTTGTGTCGGTCAAATAGTTCAAAGGATAAAATCCCTTTTGTACAGGAGTCATTTTTAAATGCCCCTACGTAATTGAAAAGTCGTCCGTTTGATACAAATAGTCTGACCCCCCCCCCCCCCAGGCCTTATAGTTGCGCTACTCAGCTGTCACATTGAGTTATAAAATACGTAACTTTTTTTAAAATTCCTTTTTAGGATGGAATAGTGATGCTTTATTATTTATTTACACTTAATCATTTCAAAAAATGAAGTGGTTATCCTTTGACATTAATTTGACCTGTAGCTTGTTAATTAGGCATAAGCCTTGGCGTTTTTACTTCCAATTTAGACTGGAAGAACTTGTGAGTTTCATCATTTTATCAAGCATCTTCAGAAATGTTGTCGTTTTGGTTGACTGGGACTCAACAACTCAAATAGCTAGGGTTGTCAAGGTTGGACTTGGGGAATTTCCACTACTAGGGACCACCCTGTGAGCAGGGGACCTATAATTTTCAGAAAATAAATTGCAAATATACCAATTCAACCATTCTTTCAAGTTGATCAAAAACTATAGCGAATTCGAATTTATTCTATAGACGTTTAATCGTCCCGCTTTATAATAAGTATCTCCGCTTATGTCATTGAAAAGGTCAGAACGGGAGGGGTACTTTTTTCTTTTGAAAATCGTCCCTGCCCGTCTTTGCGTAGACAATCAGTGGGGTGACCATTGGCGTACCGAGACAATCAGTCCAGGCCCCAACATGTGATAAACGGGGCCAAAATTATTCATTTTTCATCCTGTTAAAGCAACTACACCCCTTTCCCGATGGTGCGCCACTGGCAACAAAGAGCACGAGCTCCGTTCCTTTTATTACAAGGACACCCAACAACAGACACAGAAGAAATATAAGCATATAGTGAATAATCCGAGGTCCATAATGGAAACGAGGAGCAGTTACCTCGAATTTTACCCGTACTGTCTCAAATGATGATGAGTCACACCGTATGTTTCAAATGGATACCAATACTAAAACCTGCAGTAATTAATATCTTTTACTACAGGCGGTTCAGACATCAATAAACACCCGATGATGAAAGCACCTGCTCAGCGCACTAGTCTGGTGACGATGGCAGTGGCATTAGTTGGTGCAGATACGGAGAAAGACGACGACCTTTTCAGTTTCCAAGATCTCATGGACGGGTACAAAAGAGTTCGTTCACAGGCGATTGAATCTCACAAACGTGAAAAGAAGGTAATTCTTTTTGCAATATCATAGTCCTCAATATCAATATAATTATAAATAACCATAACATTCATAGGCTAGGTTTTGGGGAACATAATGATAGTAGGGCTATAAATTAGAAGTTTGGGAAAGTAGGTTTGCGGATGTTTTTCTATAGTTTGAAGGGTGCTGAATCAGAATGTTTGGGTGAAACCTCAGTGAAATATGGGGAACATTGTAAAATAAGGAGGTAAAATGACTTCCCTTCCGTTTCCGTTGGTCACAAACATCCAAAGATGACAGGAAATAAAAAATGACATGGGAATTCCCACGACAATTTTCAATTCCCAACTGTCAACAACCACCATCATTATTTAAACTGGAGCAAACCAGTTTTCTGCTAGCTTCCTGCTGGGTGTGTTAGGTTGCTACTGCTTTCTGTGTATTTGTAGACTATTACGTTTACTGCTACATTTCTGCTAGTTATATCTGAAACACTAAATTTGCTGCTATACATTCCTGCTAAGAGTATTTTGTAGACTAAATTTGCTGCTACCATACTGCTATGCTAGCAAGAAGCTAGCAGCTAGCTGCTAGTTCTTGGGGTTCAATATTATCAACCTCCTCGTGGTGAGCCCCAGAAACTGATCTTGATCAGGCGAATAATAATCAACTGAGGCTACGCTAAGATCTGTTGTCTCTTTTTTTAATTCACTGTCTTTTTAAAAAAACTCATTGTTGTCTTTTTATCTCACTGTATTTTATCGTGCCCCGCAAGAGGATACAACCTGATGTCAGTCTGGAACACGTGCCCTCTTTAGGGCAGGCATCACCGGATGTCAAGTCAGGTGGCATCTCAGTGCTTCAACTGAACGTGGAAGGTCTCACTAAGGCAAAGATCAACATCATCGAGACACACGCAACTGACAGTTCCATTCTGAACATTTGCGGCTACACTCTAGCTGCACACACTGAGAGCGCTACCAATGGGATTGCCACCTTTGTTAGTAACACAGCTCAATGGAAACAAATTGCAACCTCACCTGCAGACTCCACAGTGGAATGGGCAACGACCCAAATGTCAGCAATGTCTAAAGCCACCTAACAATCGGCTTCAAGCAGATCCTCTACCTACTTATGGTGCACCTTGCATTTACGCTGGTGACTTCAACAGTCATATCATTACCTGGGGCTACAGGAATACCAACCATGACGGGGCCATCCTAGAGGACTGGGCTTCCAAAACCGTACAACTTTTTACACAACCCCAAGCAACCAGACAGTTTCTACTCTGGAAGGTTGAATACAACTACAAATCCCGACCTTGCATTTGCAAACACGGACACCATCTCTGTTCACCGTGCCGTTCTCGACCGCTTTCCGAAGTCCCAACACAGACCATCACTGATCGCTCAGGAGTACCTTGCTAAACCTGTACCAACAAAGCCAGTGAAAAGGTGGAACTTCCGCAAGGCAGACTGAGACCGTTTAAGAATCTGGTGGATTTAGAAATGCCCAACCTCCCGACACCAACCTCCTCTAACCTGGACAATTCTTACACAGCATTGTGTAATCTCTTTATTAATATAGCAAAGAAGGCTATCCCACGTGGCTGTCGTCGTAGTTATATCCCATCCTGGGATGAGGAATGTGATACTCTTTACAATGATTTCCTGAACTCTGAACCCGGGGAAGAAGCATCATCCAAGGCTTCAGATCTGACAAACTGCTTGAACAGGAAACATCGTGAGCGCTGGGAGGAAACGGTCCAGGGAATCGACTTCACTCACTCCAGCAGGTAGACCTGGAAGACTATAAACCGCCTCACCGGCAGAATTTCCAAGCCATCGAAATGTCCAGCGACTGCCAACTCAATCGCTGAGCAACTCCTCGCAAATGATTATTTCAAGGACATTGATAAGGACCATACTCGCTCTGTTAAAAAGAGATCACCAAACTTCGTCGAGCCCCGGAGTGGACAGGTCACTCTCAACACCCGTCTCACTAGATGAGCTCACCTCTGCTATCAGCCAACTACAGAGTAGAAAGACCCAGCGGCCTGATAACATACCAGCGGAGTTTCTGATGCACTGCGGCCAACGATATCTTGAATGGCTCCAGGAGTTCTACACATGTTGCCTCACCAACCAGTCCTTACCCAAGATCTGGAGGAGGGCTACTATCATCGCACTCCCCAAACCAAACAAGCCTGTCGACAACCCAAAGAACTATCGCCCAATATCATTACTGTGTGTTTCCTTCAAACTCCTTGAGATGATGATGATCTTGGCCCGTCTGGAGCCCGTCGTCGAACCCCATCTGCCTGACGAACAAGCAGGATTTCGCCGTGGCCGGAGCACTGTCCACCAGCTTGTAAAACTCACAAATGATATTGAGGAAAGCTTTGAAAAGCGCCGTAAGGCAGGCGTCATCTTGGTGGACCTTACTGCAGCATACGACACCGTTTTTGGTACCAGGGCTTGACACTCAAGCTTCTCAGGAACATCCCGGATCGTCATCCTGTACAATTCATATGTAACATGATTGCAAACCGTAGCTTTATTCTCAAGACCAGCGATGGGCAGAGTAGTCGTCTGCGCCGTCTGAGGAACGGAGTACCACAAGGATCTGTACTGGCTCCCATGCTGTTCAACTTGTATATCAGCGATTTACCTCAAACAACAACAATAAATCTAGACAATATGGTTACGCCGACGTCGTGCTCTTTCCACTGGACAGTAGCTGGACAAGAAGAGAAAGTACACGCTACTGCAGATATGACCGTACTGCAGCATAATCTCAAGACCTGGGGTCCGTTCGCGAACCTCATGAGTAACCCTACGTGTATACAACTCATGCGTATGTCCACATAATAGGACCTTTTAATACCAGGTACACAGTGCTTGATAAGTTGATCCACTCAGGCATGACATAGTATGCACGTAGATTTACGATGAGTTCGCGGACAGAACCCCTGGAGGAAACCTGGAGACTGAAAGCTGAGTGAAGCCAAGACACGCTACTGACTTCCATCTCAACACCAAAGAAGCTTATCGCCAGCTTCAAGTCAGCCTCAATGGAGCGCCTCTGCCCAACAATCCTAAACCAACTATAATGCTAGAGATTATATAGCGCATTATATTTGCCTCTAAGCGCTTTCAAATGGTCGCTGATCACTGTGGGCCCAACCATACCATAAACCATTTAGCATCATTTCAAGGGAGCAAGCAGATCGGGATCAGCGCTTTCCCATTATCAGCAAAATACATCGAGATAAACCCATCGGCAGCCGGGAGCAACGATTCCCAAATATACGATGGGAATCGCGAAAAACAACCAAGGCGGTGTTAAATTCTTTGTTCCAGGAGAAATTACAAGATAGCTGAATTTCACAGGGCTCGAACGCACGCCTATACGCATGGATGAGACATCCACTGGAGTACGAGCGCTTTACCTGATTGAGCGCTACATTGTCCGCTTGTGTTAGAGCACCAACCGATCTGGGAGTGAAGCTTCCGCAAGCTTACTATAGGCAGCAAAACTCGAGTGTATGCGCCAAGGTATTTTCGAGGAATACCCTCCTGTTGCCGACTTGCTGGGATTCCTCATGGGGGGTTGCCAGCCCACGACTCTACGCACCACTGTCTTGACTCTGGTCTACAGAGCTGCTGAGTATGCCGTCACAGCATGGTTTGCAACAACCATCTCACACAACACCACACGATAAAAAGGGTGAATAAGGCTCCTCTGTGGACCAACAAGCACATGTTTTGCGAACAACTTTGCAGGATACCACCAGCTGGGCAGGAGCAGAGACTGTCCCTCGTCGAACTTCGGTCGACACGCTGCTAAATCTACAGCTCACCATTCACACATCTACAGAATGGAACACTGTCTGGCTATACTTCAAGACCAGACCCAACTCAATATTACACCTATGACAGAACTACCACCTGGTAGTATAGTAATCTTCAACGCAAGGAATGAGTCACCTTAAACCGGATTTCGCACAGGAGGCGGTCGCTTCAACAGCAAATATGCACCGATGGGGATTGCGACCACCTCCAGCCTGCCACTGGTGGTTCTCCATCCACAGGACTGCGGATACTTCTCAATGGTGCTCTTACATTCGTCCACCGGTGGACCTAGATTTCAAACCCCACCAATCAACAGTGGTTGGCTTCACGTCTACAACATATTTAGCTGCTGCCTCATACGCAAGAAGAGCTGGGTCCCCAAATTAATAGCAGCTACCTATCGCTTTATAGCGGATAGGTAGATGCTACTTTTTCGCATAGTTGATCTTTGTAAGGGGATAGGGGGTCAAGACAAGGGGTGGGTGGTAACATTTTTAACTTGATCAAATCATGGTTTGAAAAGTACACCACGTTGGCAACCATAAGGATACAAAAATGTATAGTTTGTGCTTTAAGTTTTGGAGTTACAGGGCGTAAAACAACAATTTAAATCATAAAAGGGGTCAAATTTTTTTTAACCGCCTTAAAGTTAGTTGACAACTAGTGCAAAACCATACTTAAGCAATTATGTTGTGGATAGCTCAAATTATAACAGGACTGGATATAACTCACATATAAAACCGTGAGCTTGTGTATGGCTCCAATAACAGGACTGGGGTAATTGTTTTTCCAACCCAGTAATACGTGAGATTATTTGATAATGTGTAAGAAAAACCGATGGTTATATTTATATAAGACTCTCGTAGTCCTTTGGATACAACTCAAGAATAAAAAGGGACTCTTCCATAGACATTTTATTGGTATCTTGAAGTTCATTTAGCATAGCATAGAAATGCAGCATTTCAAATAGGATCAAATTGAAAGCAAATAAGCGTACCTACATTAGATCTCGAACATTATGGCAACTGATCATTTCTGTTAGTGCCTACTATAAGCGCAATAAAGTTGTGATTTTGAGACCATATGAAATATTATTAAGAGTTGTACTAATTCATTCATTTTTTGAGGATCTCAATTAAAAACATGATTAATGATTAATACATCATAACTAATTGAAATTACTCAATAAAAGTTAAATGAAAACCGGATGACAATTTAATATTATTGAGTAGATGCAAGGAATTATTTTGAGTGTTTTAACAACGAAGTTAATTTGTTGTATCCAAGCGTAAAAACGTATGTCTTTCGGCCCAAGGTTCCAAATCTGGCTATAGAGAAAAATAAGGTGAATTAATGTTTTAATTTTGGAAAGAACAGATAACTTAGAATAAAACTCAGGCAAGGTCTCAAAATTGGCACTATATATACAAGGCGAGGGTCAAAAACTTGACCATGATGCATACGCCATTTTGAAATGTAGCTCGCCCCAGCAAATACTGTAGTATTTTACAAAACACGTTGTTTTACCGCGAAAATCGCAATTCAAAATCTTCGCGACATTTCATGTCTATATGGTTTTAAAACGGAAGCATAAAACGAACCAGTCCTAGGACTTGACTGCTAAGAAAAACATTTAAGTCCAATTATGAAACCAGAAATCCAACTAAAAACTGCAAAATAGAGAGTTGATAGTAGGCTTACCAAGTTAAAGTCTGTATGGAAATCACAATCCATGTATATTACAAAATACGAGCATATGACACCGGTGTTTTTCAAGGTATAAAAAATAGCTCACTATGTGAAAAAGCTTGTTTACGAAATATCGATGGAAATACGTCAAATAGATCTGTATGTGAAATCGTTATTTTGTGGCTCGGCAAAATACACGCCCTATATCAAACACGTGTAAATTGGAATGGGATTTTAAAATACGACAGGTCAGTATGTGAAAACCATTACTCCGGATATGATGATTTTGAGGAAAATGTCAAAAATAGTAATTAACATAATTACATTAGGCATCCCACATTTGAAGTTTATGGTGGCAAGAACTCGATGCACTAAGTAAGTAGGCGGAATTACAAAAAACCTCAAAAATGTGAAAATACGACAGTATTGTGATGCGGCCGACGATATGTTGAATCCTCTGAAAGCTAAGTTATAGCTTTATTTTGCTGCAAAGTTCATTCATATCGGTTAGGGACCAAAATTCATTACTCAACCGGCGGGAATTTTACGGTTCTGCACGGTTCCAGGGGTTCATTTAATCCGACTCACTCAATCATCTGAATTCTTTAATCCGATGAAGTAATTCAGCAAACTCAATGAATTACTTGAACCGCGCGGAAACCGGGGCGAACCGGAAAACGCCACGCCAGTTGAGTATTGAATTCGTCATAGGTTAGACCGAGCTGACAAGTTGTTTGAACCAAGAGTCGCGGTCTGTGCGCGCTCTGCCCACTGATTCACATTAAAAATGAACGGACGCCAGTCCGGCCGTTGTTCAGCGAAGCAAAATCAGTTTTGTCCAGAAGAAGAAAAATCGGGCTTATTTATGACTGTGCAGTCAGACAGAATAACAGTAATGACGCTATTTAAACCCACACAATTCAGTCACAATTTATATCGATGCCATCTTAACGTTTCTATTCTATAAAACGGGGGCTTTCATGTTCCTTAATGTCCCAAGCTCATTTTAGTCGGCCTCACATACCCTAAAGGTGGAAAATGGTGTTCACTTTTGTGTGAGTTCACGCTAGGGTAGGATGCCGTTAATCGCAAAAATGGGCCCAAAGTGCCATTCGGGGGCAGGATGCTCCCATTTTGGTGGTCAAAATCATAAAACGTTGTAATGGCCTATTCTCTTTAATTTTTAGTGTCTACATTTAGGGTTGCGGCCACATGGGAATTTGATTGGAACACTTTAAAAACAATCCAAAAATTGCTGCCTTTTGCCACAAGATTCAAAATGTGCGCCCAAAAATGCCCCTTTTCATATAAATCATAATTTGGTGCACTTTACCATCTATTTGATAATCCGGATGTTTCTATTTGCAATTTTGGGAGATATGTGAAAAATTAATCCCTAGCACTTTTTCATATCAAAATGCCAAAGTGCAAAAGAGACGGGGATATGCGGTTCAAATAGACGTTATTTGGTGGGACCATTTTGAAATCAAGATGGTGCTGCAACAACCAGAAAATGACAGGAACTAGTGACCCAAATACTGCTTAAATTTCTTAGTGGATCTTTGACTCTGAAAACATAGGGTTGTTATAGAGACACTGTAATTGTGCCTCTACAAGGTCGAGGAAGAGGTATGTGGGCAAAATGTGAACACTCTTGGCGGCCATTTGGAGTTCACGGGGCCCCACAAAATACTGAAACCAACGAATCCAATATTGTCGCAAGTTTGATATGGATTCCTTGATCTTGAATAACAAAGACACCAGAGAAGCAGAACATCTAAAATGCTCAGTGGAAAAAGAAGAAGAAACAGAGATATGGGTAAAAATGAACCAGCTTGGCGGTCAATGTATTTTTGAAGTTCAAAAATGGCCACCACGGCAAATAACAAAACCAAATGATCCCGTTAATATATCAAACATTGTTTCTAATAAATTCCTTGATCCCTGAAAACAGAAACAAAAGGCATCAGAATCAGAACATGTATAAAAGGCTCAGGAAAAGAAACGGAGATTAGGTGCAAGATGACCGCTTGAAGTAGAGTTAAAAGGGCCACCAACGGCCAAAATAACACAACCAACGAATCTAAGATTTTCAATAAAAAATTTCACATGGACTCCTGTTTCTAAAAAACATAGGCTTAGAACACCTAATCATGCCCGCACGGGGCCTGTCTGGGGTGTAAAGGGATCCTTCTTACTCATGGTATATGTTGGTTTTCTATTTTGGTTGCCATTGAGACACCATTTAATGTTTTTTTTTTTTTTTTGCACCTGGCAGCATTTTTGATTTGAAAAGTGCTAGGGAGTGATTTTCAAATCCCAACAAATGAAATAGAAACGCTCTTAATCAAATAGGTGGGAAAAGTGAACACATATGATTTATATCGAAAAGGGACATTTTTGTCGGGCAAGAGGTCAGGCCACTAAATTTAAACTTTATTATTAATTTGACCCCAAAAATGGGCACCTTGGGCCCCAATTTTTTCAATTAAAGTACGTCGGAATCGGTTTCCTCAGAAAAATTTACCCTAGAAAAAACTTCAAAACATAATAAGCCTGTCTCCAAAAAATGTTACAATCAGAAAAAAAAAATTGGTTAAATATGAAATTTCCCAAATAAGTCATTCTTAATTGGGCATAATATTAAGAAGAAAGTCAGGCTTTCCAATGGTTGTTTGTTTCATTTTATTTGCTTTGGTCATCCAGAGATCTATCAATTTAGTGCGATATACAAAATCGATTTTGTGCCATTTATGATGCATGGAATGGGTTGTTCGCCTACGTTATACCCTGCTGTCTTGAAGCACACACAGGATTGCCATCTTGAAACAAAAGAAACAAAACACCGCATTAAAGTAAACAAAGGAAGTCTAGTTTACGTTTTATCCACACAAGTTTGAATAGTCACATAGTCAGTTCAAGGATAAATATCTCTTTTCATTAATAATAAACAATACAAAATTTTTATTTCAACATCAATGAAAATGGAGCCTTAAATTGATTACAAAATTGGTATTGTTAAAATCACTGCCAGAAGGCATGTAATTGCAACCAAATTAAAAACTCCAAATCCCAAGAAATGGTTTTAAAAATATTGCACTTCTTTGTGCATTTACTTAATTTTTGAATCAATAAAAATTTTGAATTTTGACGCAAGGCATCAAAGTGTTGGTAGGAATTTGCATCCCTGATACTCAAGACATAAAAACCTCCATCAGAGTTGCTGTACGGCTCTATGGTTCTCTTTCTACAAAACAATGGTATGTAAAAATGTTATTCACTTTATCGTAAAGCCAGAAAATTATGATCATAACTTCCACCATACGTAACTGTATTTTCCGTATTTTTTTAGAATTATTTTAGGAAGTTAATCCCTTTTTAACGAATTTCATATCTGTTCCAGTGTGAACTTATGTTTAGATAATTCTTGGGGGCTTTCATTCACCGTTTTCCATCACATTCATTCACGGCCCAAGTAAGTGGCACACACTGATTTTTGTGTTCCTCAGAAAACTGGAGTTATCTCTCGAGTGAAACAAGCAATTGAGATTAAACAAAAAATCCTGGCAAGCCGGGTCCTTTTCTCTTTAATATGATGTGCACATCGACTTACTTATGTTGAGGATATAATATTGAAAAAAAAAATCATTTTATGGTTGTACCATTTTTTTTTTTGAGACAGCTGTAGTATGGGCCAGTGGTGTCTTTGTTGCTTTTTGGCTACAAATTGGAATTTTGGTAGATAATGGTCTCAGAAATCCAAATTCCAAAAATTATTAAACCATTTATTTATCCTTTTCGATTGGGCGGGCCATCTTTGATTTCAACATGGCCGCCATTTTCAACATATTTTGCTCTGTATCTGGACTTCTGACAATATAGAAGGTTAAATTGGTGTCAATACCCATGTTTTTGATGTCAGAAACACAAATAACCACATCAGAAAGTCGCAGCTTGTTTCCTCAGGCGGACATCTTGAAATTCAGAATGCTGCCATTTTTTAACATTTGTTTCTATTCTAGACTTCCTGAGAACATAGAAGCTCCAAGTTGCCTGCAATACCCATGTTTGTGAGTTCAAGGAACACAAAATATTACATCAGAAAAGTCACAGATTGTTTCCTTTCCGCGGCCATCTTGGAATTTCAAAATGGTTGCCCGAGCAGTGCTAAGGCGTGAACCGTCGGCAGGGTCAGGATCAAGGGACCTGTTCAAGCCCTTGTGAATGAAAGTCGGGTTTCTTGGTGATACTCAAATAGTTCCTATTAAGGTCGTAAAATTTATAATTGCATAAGTGTGAGTATGGAATTTCCTCGCACCCACCACGGTCCACCCATTGCATATAATGTGCAGGTGTATGTGCAGTTGGTGCCGGCGCCTCATGGTTCGGCTAGTTCATGTAAAGCGGTTGGAACAGTGTATCAGGGGAGTACTTCCTGAACACGTTAAAAGTTGCAGACATTATCGAAAAGAGTAGGGATCATCCCGGTACAGGGTATTGTTACCTGCACTCATCAATCAAGGTTAAAGAGTCCTTCCAACCGCCACGGGCCGGCAGTGTGGAAGGGTAGGCCGTAATTCAACATGGTAAACATGTGAGGCTTTCGTCTGCAGATGATGATGGACTGGGTGCACTTCGCTTAATATCTGGACTTCTGAGCAACATTAAAAGGCTCCATTGGTGGCAATCCCATGTTTGTGATATTATGATATTGAGGTGTGGCAGGAGGGTGTCCCGTGAAAGACAAAGGCTAAGGGACAATCCCAACAGAAAAGGGTGCTGGAGACCTGGCGAACCCCCGACTATTTAGTAATTGATAAGCTGAATTGTTTACAACGTAGCACCAGGGTAAAGCCCCGGATTGAAGTCTGTGCTTCCTAGTCAAACATTGGTATCTGCCATTAGATGATGGGTTGGTCCTAAAGTTTCCTGGACGGTCCACCCCTGGTAGACAAAAAGATGCAATGGGACAACTTTGTTAAAATAGAGTCTGTTTTCATATCGGCAATACAGATCCAGACCACTATCAACAACAGCAGGAAAGAAGAAAGAACTTGTACGTGAAGCCCACAACTGTATGATTATTGATGTCATCTGCATTACCGCATTGGGCACAGCATAAATCTAATGCAGGAGAATATCCATGGCTATGCCTTAAATTATTACAGCATCGCCTGGATGATAAGACAAATGCAGATACAAGGAGGGTGTGGGGTGGTGTCTTTTGGCACCAAGGCTCTAAGTCACGTGCCAGTGCTTGTCAAATGTAATTAGAGCGCATCCTGAAGCTTACAATGATGGGTTAATCCTGAAACAACAGTCATGTGCTGTTACCATCCAGGCATTGAACAGTTGAGTCTCGCTTTAAACAACGAGCGGTCCACTGCACCGCGTTCAGTTCAAGCCATAATCTTTTGGCATCCCTGGAGATTGTGGTGCTATACTTGGGCCTGGGGATATGCTCTTCGCGTGCAGTGGCAGATCCACACTTGCCAGGAGCAGTTAAAGTTAACCCAGAGTAAACCCCCTCCAAGAGACCCCATGAAACAATTGACTGGAGAAAGGTAGTGGGAGATACAAAGTTCTGCGAGCAGTATAATGTAGCCAGTACATAAAAGGTTCAGCAGAGATTCATGTTGATAAGCTGAAGATTAGAACCCATCACAGTATAGTATATGAAAGACCGCCCACTTCTGCCAACAAAATTGCACTGGAGATGCTACCTAGGAGAAAGAGACAAAGTCATCAAGACAGAGAAAAACTGTTGTATGCAGCCAAGAAGAAGAAGACGACTTTTAAATCCACAGAAGCTCCCAAGCAGAACCTTGATGCCTCTAAGCGCTGCACTTGATGATTGCTTACACCATGTGCTTGAGGAGCATGTTAATCCAAAAGGTGAAGCATAATGGGAGGCACTGAGGGGGCTGACTGATAAGAAAGCTTACCCCCACCTATAAGAATCAAGGTGTGAACGGAAAGAAAGAGCGCTCGACACTGGTTCAGCACTTTAGTTCTCTACTTGGAAAACCAGTTCAGAATAACACTAACCTGGAGGAACCTTTCTTCAATCACAATATAGCAGATAGCAGATGCCCTTCCTATCAAGACTGTCCCTTTCACTCTAGAGGAGCTTCTGATATGCGGAAATTTTTTGTAACGGACACCTAAAATGCAAACAAACAGTGCCATATTATATTAACATCGTTCATCAATCCTATCATCAAAGAAAGGTGACCGCCAACAACCCCAAAACTGACAGAGGAATCTCACTGTCACACTGGCCTCTAAGATCAAAACTCAATGCTGACTCAATTAGAATCGATTTCTAACATAGATCCCATTCTCAGACGAAACCAGAATGTTTCGTAAAGGCAGATAAACACTATCTCAGATACTTGCCTCAGAAAGATCATAGAAAGAGTTGAGAATTTCCAAAGAGAAAGCTTACTTGTGTTGGGTAGACGTGTCCAAGGCTTTTGACAGTGTCAACTATGGTGTTCCAACGAGATATCAAGCAATTTGCTTATATCATGTATGAAACCCATTAGCTTTGTGTACTTAGACCAGCGATGGGCCCAAAAGGAGTTCATAACAATTACTGGAATCCTCCAAGAGAGAATTATGGAATCCTCCAAGGAGATAATTAATGGAATCCTCCAAGGAGATACTCTTGCCCTATCTCTGTAATCGTGGTTGATTATATCCTCAGGACAGTCTTGACATCATGATACGACAGGGACTCCACACCAAACCAAAGCGTTCTAGACGTCAGCATCTCAAAGACCTTGTTATGCAGATGATCTAGCTCTAACAACCGATCTGATATGTGGTGCCACAACGACTACTTACAAAGTCGGGCTATATCTAAATGCAAGAAGACGGAATATAATGACCGCCATGGGAAGATAATCATCACACTATCTGATCACTAAAGGCAGTAATCAACTCAAAGAGGTCAGGGACTTGGGTCATATGTTGCCGACAGCAAGAAAGACTTCCTGGTACTAAAGACAATGGTACAATGCCTGCAAGAGACTGATCACCACCCTATGGGAATCGGTATCTCCAAGTCAACAAAGATGAAGATCTAGAGCATGATGAAAAGACTATCATGTTATAGGATTGAGACCTGAGACCTGAAGAAAGAGCTACAGGATAAACGGATGGCAGCTTTACACAGGCTTCTTATCGTGGTACAAAACATATCGTGGAATGAGCACATGACCAAAGCCACAGATATGTGGAGTTATCCCTCCATTCATCGAGCAGGACTTTGCCGGACATGTTATCGTGCGATGATCAAGTTAGTCTCAGACATACAGTTGGAGGTTACCAGGCCCAAACAGGGGTCGTCGCCTCTTTACTACATTGATGTGGATTGCTCGAGAAAATGCAGAAGGATCATCTGACTCCCCAACTTAAGTATGGACAGGGGAGTGACATTGGATTCTACATTGGTGAAACAGCAATTCGGCTGGCGGCCGCTAATAGTTGTGGGATATTGTTTTCAATACTTGAAATTGGACTGGAACATATGGACAGCAATACATTGAAACCTATATACAAACTTATTGAAACACCTATGCTCTCCCTGGATTCCATGATTTAAATGGTTGCCGGGCAATGTTGTATATGTAAAAATAGCATTCATTTTGAAATGAGCAGCAGCCAATTAGCAGCCATTTTTAAATAGCAGACATTTGAGAGGGCACAATGTGGTCCAGTGGATACAATGACCGACTCAAAGGTCCTGGGTTCGAGTCCCGGTGAGGCCAATGTGTTGTGCACTGCAAAACCTTACCTAGTTGCTCTCTCACCCAGGTGCAAAAATGGGGAGCTGTTGGAATATTGTCCATTGCGCGCCGCCCCACAGGTATGAGTATACCTTGGGCATATTTAAGGCAGCTGACATATTCTCTATCTATTATATAGCGCCGCAGCCGAGATGTGTTCACCATGTAGCGCCAAATGTCCCTGTTTGTCATTAGGTGGGGATTGTCAGATGGATCCTGCCTGGATTCTCGAGCAATCCACACTCAATGTATCATATGTTTTGACTGGTAACTTCCAACATGTGACGTTCGAGACTAGTGGTCAATCGCACGATGGAATTGTGACCGGCAAATCGTGCACGGCGTTGGGCAACAGAAGATGAAAATGAAGGGATTTCCCCATATATCTGTGCTTTGTGGTCTGTGCTCACGCCAGGATATGTTTTGTACTCGCATAGAAGCTTTGGTGTAGGTGCCATCACGTCTATCCTGTAGCTCTTTCTTTCATCGGTACAGGTCTCGATCCATATAACAGGATACTCTTACAAGGCTCTAAAGAATTTCAGCCCGGCCGAATTGGAGATACCGGATTGCACGAGTGGTGTAGTATATTGCTGGCATTCCAAGCTTGTCCTTTGCGTGACAGGAGTCTTTCTTGCTGTCCAACATAGACCACAGACTCTGTGGAAGTCCTTGACCTCTTTGAGTTGTGCTAGGGCCATCTGCTGTGCGATAGGTTGATGATCATCTTTTCCCCTTATTGACGGTTATATATTCAGTCTTCTTGCATTTAGAATTTAGGCGACTTTGTCTGCAGCATTCTCAAGTGATGTTAGTAGATCTGTGCACCACATATCAAATCAGCCTGTTTAGAGCTAGATCATCTGCGTGTCAAGGTCTGTACGATGCTGACTTTGGTGACGTCGAGAAACGCTTGGGTTTGATGGTGAAGTTCCTTGTCGTTCATGATGTCAAGACTCTGTCTGAGGATGTAATGAACCACACGACTACAAATAGATAGGGAGCAAGACTGCAAGAGTATCTCCTTGGGGGATTCCATTAGTTGTTAGGACCCCCTTTGTTTAGTCCCACCATGGATCTGCACAAAGCTATAGGCTATCATACTTGATGGCAATTGCCTTGACGTCTCATCTGGGACACCGTAGTTTACGAGAATAGGCAGCATTACATCCCTGTTTTTTACACTGTCAAAGCCTTGGAAAATTCTACGAACACAATTGAAGCTTTCTCTTGAACTTCTCAACTCTTCTATGAACCTTCTGAGGGCCAGATGGATGTAGTGTTGATCTGCCTTTGCGAAACCGTTCTGGTTCCGTCTGATAATGGGATATGTGAGGATGATTCTGTCTGTTGATCATCATGAGTTGTAGATCTAGAGGCCAAATTGACAGTGTGATTCCTCTGTAGTTTTTGGGGTTTTTGGAGGTCTGCCTTTCTTTGGTAGAAGAATGCTGAATGATGTTTGAAAAGGCGGCTGGTTGTTTCCCCTGTATGTGTTGTTACAAGAAATTCTAACAGTTGACCATGCAATATTCTCAGACTAACTTTGCAGGAAGTTGTCGGGACCAGGTGTCTTGGTGTTCTTCAGTTTCTTCAGGCAGATCTTAAGCTCCTCTATAGTGAAGAGGTCCAGTCGATGGGAAGGGTGTCTGCCTATCCTTGGTTATTGAAGAAAGTTTCATCAGGTTATGTTTATTCTGAACTGGCTTGCCAGTAAGACTAAAGTTCTGAAACCACGTGTCAAGGCGTTCTTCATTGTTTCACCTATTGATTCTTATAAGCATGCTGCTGCCTGGTGAGCCTTGAGGGAGCTGACGGATAAGAAGGCCTACCCCACCTATAAGACATATTCTAGTGCAGCGGAATAAATGTAGAGTGCTTTTGATACTTGTGAAAAGCGCTATATAAAGGTCGACCTTTTTTTTAATTTTTTTTTTTTAATTCAAGATGGCTGTCAGAAGGAAACATTGCGACCTTTCTGGATTGTAATATATGTGTTTCCTTGACATCACAAACATAGGTATTCTCACCATTTACTTTCGGTGTGTCTCAGAAGTCCAGCGTATTTGGTGTGATATATGTTAAACATGGCAGCCATTGTTGAAATTCAACTGCCGCCTGAAGGAAACAATCCGTGATTTTTTTTGATGTATATTTGCATTCACTTACTTCACAAACATGGGTTTTGCCACCAGCTTGGGGGGGAGCCTTCTATGGTTGATCAGAAGTGCAGATAGAGAGCAAAATATGTTGAAAATGGCGGCCATTTTGGAAATTCACGATGACCTCCTGAAGGAACTATCTGCAACTTTCTGGATGTTATATTTGTGTTCCTTTATTACAAACATTGGTATTGCCACCATTTGAGCCATCTAGGTTCTCAGAAGTCCAGATATAAACAAAGTATGTTGAAAATGGCAGCCATGTTGAATCAAGATGGCGCAAATGGAAGGGATAAAAATGGTACATTTGATTTGGATGCCTGGACCTTATCCCATAGTTGAAGACCAAATTCTAATTGTAGCAAAAAAGCAACAAATCTCAACATCACCCCACCGCCCCATACTATATTACAGTGAACACCATTTCCCAGTGATGGTCTGTGAGGCTGACTAATTACATTGTTTTCTGCTCATGACAGCGATGTTCAACCGGTGAACCTTGTATGTTTTACCAGGCTAACCGTTACCAGCCTATTCGGCCCTATGGAGGGCGTTAAAATAAAGGTAAACTCGTATCCTTATTGTGTTCTGTTGTTATAGTATTTTTTTTGCAGTTTTATTTTTCTAGATTCCATGCTAATCCTTCCATAATCCAATGATAATCTAAAACAGGATTACATACCGATGTATTCGTAAAGAATTTAATGTATCAGCTTCACTTTGCGCAATTTCGTGAGCGCTAGAAATAAAACCCAAGTTCTGAAATTAACCTGATAATTAATAAATGAGTTCTAGTGCATAAAGTGATCTTAATTTTCATAATATAACAAAATGTATTGCCTTGTTTCAAGAATTTGACACGTCCAAAAATATGAATAAACCCAGCCAAAATTGTAATAATACTTAATTAATACCAGTATCAATATATATCTCATTTTATACGACCTCGAGTTGGAGTACTTTATAATGTCAAAGTTCAATGATGACGATAGAGTCATCAAGTCCGTGGGACATGCTTCAGGCGAAACCTCTTCCTCGAACCATCCTGAATACCGGAAGACAACGTTGTTTAGCTGTTCAGACAATTAAAATCTGCTAGTCTCGTTATAACCTAATATTCTGCAGTAGTGGACTACAAAACGGAGTTCTTTAATTGGAAGTTGTTTTGACAATCGATGCAATACAAAATTATTAACACTTAAGTGTGCAGGGTCTTGTGCACTGGTGTATACGAAGGGGGATACCCGCGCAGTGTGTCATCGTTACTTGTGCACACAGCAGCCGACAACATCCCGCTGAGCTATTGTTATGAGTGTCATTGTTGAAATAAGAGTCTCTTCAACAGACTTTAGTAGGCGTCTGTGGAAATTTGATATTAGGGTTTAATTATAAGGTTTTTAAAACAAAAATATGTGACCGGTTAGAAGTTTTTCTGTTGAACGGTATCGGGTGGTATTAAAGGGACCATTTTAGACAAAATAATTTCTACACGGTCATCGATTTTTCTTGGGAAATGCGAAGTAAATGTCCGTGTTTTGAAATGGCAGCAATGCGTGACCTGATGTTGGTGTAATCCATGCACAGCGGGAGTTTGCTGGCTGCTGTGACTTGTGCATGTTGTACTGTATTTATACCAAAACTCTGGTCATTGATGGTGTGAACATCAACACGACCGCTTACATAGAAAAATGAAATCGTTATTTTGCGGTCCAAAACTGTTTTTTATGCATGCCGAAAATATGAAAAGCCACTTTTTAGGACTTTTTCCCTAAAATTTGGTTCATAATAGCAGAACATTCATACATTTAAATTGCTGAAGTAAAAAAAATTGTTTAAAAAGTTATTCCAGTACAATTTAAAGGGCAAAACGACATGGTCGACTTGAATGTATTTCACCAAAATATGCGCAACAGATATTAAGGCAATTACATGAATGTTTGGGCAAAAATGATTTAGCGTTAAAACATGGTGCGGGAAAAACAAAAATCTTAAGTCCATATGGACCCTTCACACTTAAAAGCCGATCAGACATTTTGAAATACAATTATTTGCGTATTAATTAAAAATAGTCAACTAGAACTAAAGATAGTCACCTTAAATGCCTAATTTCAAAGTTTGAGATGAAACGGATGTTTCGGTCTGATGCAGTAAACATTTATTTGTAGTGTAACAATAGCATAGGATCATGTGTATAACAAGAATTCCGGATCCGGAATTTTACCACAAAGCTAAAGTGAATTTAGTGTATGGACAAGCATTGTACGCATACATTCAAAACACGATTTGTTAGAAAATTGAGGGCGCCCTCCTCGGGAAATCTCTGAGTCAGCCTTTAAGTGTTAAGCTTATAACCTGGCAAATTATGTTTGACTAACACAAAATATCGCTTATGAGTAAACAATTTTATTCTAACCAGTGAAACGTTTGTATGATAGGCTCCCCTTTACCGTCCTTTTGGGCCCTATGGGAGGGGTAAATAAAGGCAATTCTATTCTATTTTTTTTCTTGTTTTATGTTTTTACGGTTTTATTTTTTTTTTTGTTTAATTCCATGTGAATCATCCCATTTCCAAAGTTAGCATAATTATGAGAAGCAAAAAGCGAGCTTACTGTTGTGTTCGTAAAGAATGTAATATCAGCTTCGCTTTGCGCAATTTCATGAAAGGCAAGTGTATATACTACTGTTAGTGAACGAACCCCAAGGTCTGAAATAACCTGATTGACAATAAATAGCCTACTGCACAAAGTGGTCTTCATTTTCATAATATAACAAAATGTAATTCCTTTGTTGATTGGCAATGATTGTTTCAAGAATTTGAAATGTCCACAATTGAGAAACAAGCAATAATTGGTGTTAATGAACTTCATAACAAAATAAAGATTTAACTTTAAGTGACGTCACTATTGGAAGGATTTATAGTGTCAAAGTTCAATGTTGACGTTGGACTATAAGCAGGCTGGACATATTGCAATGCAATACTCCGTGGACATCTGAAGACAGTCATATACCAAACCACCACATCACCACACACCGGAAAACATAACTTATAATTTAGGGCGGATTTTACTATAGGCTCCTCTCTCAATAGAATAAGACGATTGAAACAACGGATTATTTTGAAAAATTTACATTTTTAGCACAAAGACATCGTTTTCTGCTTATTTATTTCAAACTTTATTTTATTAGCTTGTAGACTACTTAGTAGGGTCAAATATAAAGGTCCAATAACCATTTCGCGGGGAACTACTTTTGAGAGTGGTACTGAGCACTTTAAGCTCTGCCCAACCTTACAAAATGGTGGGGAACTCTCAGTAGCGGGCGCTTTTGAAAATGGCTGTCAAAATGACCCAAAATCAACCACCTGGGCTCAAACTTATCCCCATAAAATCTTAAATCATCCACTGTAGATGATTTAAAGGATTAAATACATAAAATACTAGTCAGTGATTAGTTTAAGTTAAGCTTAATTTATTCATAAAAAGTCACCAATCGAGGGCGCTATTCAAATATTATGAAAATACATCAATGTACACAAATGCTACATTGAAAGCTCCGTTTCAGGTCTAAAATGTTTTAAATTAATACATTTTGCCAGTCTATTTGATTTTAAAGTTCGCCGTGCATTCTAAAAATGTTATATTGACACAAGAGGGCGCTTTTTTAAAATGGCCGCCAACTCTTTAAAATGCTATAAGATTACATTTTTAAGCTGGTTTCAAGTATTTTTGGTCCAACTGTGATTAGTGTGAAGAAACTACTGTATATTACGAGTTTAAATTTAAAATATGACCAATAGAGGGCGCTGTTTTCAATATTTGGGTCAAAATAGCCAAATAATGGCTTTTTGGTCTTCAACTTGATGTTTCATGTATGTTGTTCAGAAATTCAAGTGTTTTCGAGCAGAATCGAAGTTATTTTACGTAACAGGAAGAATAGTTCATTGGTAGAACACCAGCGCTGTCACCTTCGGAGCATAGTTTTATCCGTTTTAAGGTAAACGCTCCCGATATATCTCCCTCTGTGAAGGTGACTTAGTAGGGAAAATTCACGTTAGGCACTATGCAGTATCTCTTTGTCTAGATTAGTGTGTTCTGAGATCTCTGGGCTTTGGACCAGACTTTGGCGGGTTAAACCTAGTTTTGTGAGCGCTCAACCATTCCACTTCCCTCAGAGCATATTGCTGGAGTTGCTTGTAGCTCTATCTGTCTGAGTGCCTTTGAGCTTCTGCTGAGCCAGATGACATAGCTCGCTCTGAGTGCAATTTTGGCTGCTGTATCGGTTATAGCCTTTCTCTTTAATATCTGATCTCTTAGCTGTCTCAGGGATTTCTGGAGGGAACACTGTTTGTGTTCCTCATCCATCAGGAATATCCAGTCATTGGCCTTCTTCAGAATATTATCCATTCCACAAGGACCATATTGAGCAACTTTGGGGACAAAACCGGTTAAAGCGGCACTGGCACATTTTCACAAAATCTGAAGTGTCTTCAATTTGCAAGTATTAAAATGATAATCTAGGTCATTGGAAGAATAGAGATATATTTTACACATAAAAACATACTCCAAATATAGATAGGGACATCAATAAGAGGCTAAAGACACCCAGGTAATTTGTAGGCTAACTTTAAATTTGCCATAACGTTAATTAACAAATGTGTCTATTACATGAATATCATAGACTCGTGCTCATTCATTGATATTAAAACCACAGAGTTCACAGACTGGTCAAACATCGTGCATGCCAAGGGAATCAACTCCGGCGTATGTTTTCTTTTGTTAAACTCCGTTTCCGTCTCCGTCTGCTGAATAAATGTCGCTGGAGACATTTAGTTATAAAATCGTTCTGTTTACCCATAAGGGCGCTGATTTGGTCTTAATCATTTCAGGTGAGGGCTAATGTATATAAGAGCTTTACAATTATGCAAACATAACAATTTTGAAAAATCTGGAGGGCGCACTATTTTTCAAACGTGCCAGTGTCTCTTTAATCTGTAAAAGTAGGTTAAGCATTTTAACAATGGCCTCAGATGACCTCAGTGACCTCAGGTCATTGATTCAATAGGAATGTTGTACTTCAAATGGGTAATCGATTGAGTGGAAAGCCAGGTGATTAAGGACATTTGATAAGCGTACCTCATTAGATTTTTAAACCTACGGCAATTGTACTTATCTTCCACTCTGTCATAATATATTTTATTATGGGGATGCATATACAACCTACCAGCCGCTCTACAATTTAATTAATCATTATTCCATCTAATCACTATAATTAATGACCCCACGCACAGCAGCCGGTAACGTCCCATGTGCATGGATTACACCAACATCAGGTCACGCACTGCCGTCATTTGAAAATACGGATATTTACTTCTGATTTCCCACGAAAAATTGAAGACCATGTAGATTTTTTTTTTGGTCTAAAATGGTTCCTTTTATACCACCTGAAACCGTTAAACGGGAAAACGTCTACGCGGTCAAGGTAATTTTCCACAGACGCCTACTAAAGTCTGTTGAAGAGACTCTATTTGAACAATGACAATCATAACAATAGCTCAGCGGGATCCCACGTTGGAATCAAAATCTGCACTGAATGACAAAAACGACTTAATATAGGGCTTTCAAAAATACAGATTGCCTGTAGTTCGCCTATGTACTGGCAAGAACTGTGGTATT
>JAMKCH010014172.1:0-24716 GCA_023653785.1 Ophioderma brevispina
ACTTGTCAACTTGTTGATATTACCATTTAAACTGATCTCTTCCAGAGGGTTTTACCAAGGATGCACTTGATTCACCACTTTTGTGTCTGAAAATGGAAGTCAGATTACCAAACGCAGGCTTAGAGTGATCCTCTTCTTGGAAAAGTTCTCATTTTCGAGGGATGGAGATGTCCATCTGGTTAAGTGAATTATGAATTATCTGCAAGCATTGATGAGCTTTATGCTGACTTATTACGGCAACATTGAAGCAATAAGTGCGCTGCAGGCACGACTGTCTGCAGAATCATGATTGATTGATGATTCTGTAAGAATGAAGGAAAGGGCATGCACCTTTAGTGTTTCACATACTGCTAGACCATCTGTCATAGCTATACTCTATAATTATCAGTCAGGAATTGTGTCGTAGAAGAAGTCAAGCCTGTAGGCTGTTTCCTGACCAGACGGGATGTGTTTTTTTTTAATTACTGTTCTATTAAACTGGGGCTGTAATCCGGGGTTTTTTAAGCATTGGTAATCAAAACAAGGAAAAGGCTATACTAATATTTAACCTAACACCACCACATCCTACAAAAATACCACGCACTGATAGAGAAAATGCGATAAGTCCTGGATGTAGCCACGGTGTCATCAAACAAAGATACATATGGGACAAAATCGGAAGTTTTGGATAACGGACCCATCTGAAACACTTAAGAATTCGGAAAGCCCTTACGGAATAAAGCACATTGTTCATTCGTTTTAAATCGTTTATGATTAAACCCGGATATCAAAAAATTTTCATTTTCACAGACGCCTACTAAAGGTTGGTGAAGACGAGACTCTATTTGAACAATGGCAGTCATAAGCTCATAACAATATAACCAGTGGATGGGTCGGCTGCTGTGGAAGTGAGTTGTGGGAATGAGGCTGAGGATCAAGTACCCATTATTTTTTAGAGAGTTGCATAACCTGACCCATTCTGACACACTTTTTATGACACACTAGAATTTGGAAGCTAACAGAAAAACATGGATTATTCCTATGAAGGGTATGCGATGAAAAGTCATACAGTTGTGTCAGAAAAAAGGGTTGGGTTATGGAAACTCCCTCATTTTTTTACCCCCTTTTCCTTATAATGGGGTCAGCTTTTTTGTTTGTCTCGTGCAAGTATAAAACCTATTCGGAAAACTCTGGCTTGCGCATTGATGCATATGACCACATGTTTGCTATAACTTGCTTAACATGAAAATTTAACTCGTGGTTGAAGTCATGCAAGTCAGTGTGAGTCAGTGCCATCAGCTAGTCAACTTGTTGATATTACCATTATAACTGATCTCTATCCAGAGGGTTTACCAGAGGCCGTGCACGGATTCACCCCACTTTTGTCTTCTGAAAATGGAAGTCAGATACCAACACCCGCGTGGTTAGAGTGATCCTCTTCCTGGAAAAGTTCTCATTTTCAAGGGATGGAGATGTCATCTGGTTAAGTGAATTATGAATTATCTGAAAGCATTGATGAGCTCTATGCTGACTTATTACAGAAAAAATGGAAGCAATAAGTGCGCTGCAGGCACGACTGTCTGGCCAAAAAAAAGACATCATGATTTGATGAGATTCTGTAAGAATGATGTGAAAGGCATCACTTTAGTGTTCACGTACTGCTAGACAATTAGTCATAGCTATAACTCTATATATATCAGTCAGGAATTGTGTCGTAGAAGTCAAGCCTGTAGGCTGTTTCCTGAAAACAGACGGGTGTGTTTTTAATTAACTACTTTCCTAAATTTTAAACTGGGGCTGTAAATTCTGGTTGGGTTTTAAAAACATCGGTATCAAACAAGGAAAAAAGCTATACTCATATTTAACCCTAAGCTACCAAGTCCTACAAAATACAACAGCAATGATAGAGGAAAATGCCAATAAGTCTGGATGTAGCCACGGTTGTCATCAAACAAAGACACAATATGGGCACTAGGTAGGGCTGTGACCCTAAATGGGGAATGGCGTTCCCGGGTATCGTTATGATTTTCGGGCGAGTACCTGGGTACCCGAAACTCCTGAGGTGCAAAATTCCGCACCAAGTTTAGAAGAAAAATAATCTCCCCCTGACAATAAATACCCTTCAAATATTTCCATGTTTTTGAAGTTAAACAGCGATGAAAACACACCTTTTCTATGTAATTCAGTAAGCAAGAACTCTTTATTTCTAAAAATCGTGTACTTTTATTTAACTTTATTTCTCCTAACGCCACTCACAACGTAAAAAGCCGAGCGTGGAACACGCCGGTCAGCTGAACAAATAGGCTGAGATTGACGTAAAACCACAGACCAGTAGTAACAGCTCTTATCCCCTTAAGGGATTAGCCGAGGTAACGAAAAGGCGAGAGAATAAAAAAATGTGGAAATTCGTTTTTTACAATTATAAAGTCAGGGGGATAAGTGTATACACTTCCATATAACTGCTTTAATGGCTAACACCACCAAATAGTGAAAAAAAATTAAGTATTGAGGAAAATTGTCAAAACGTCTCTGCAAATAGAAACAGCGACGGTGTCTCAAAATCTACACTAAAACAGCTGATTGCGGTTACACAGTGCAGAATAAAGATAGACCAATAATGTTGTGTTTGAGGTCAAACTGTATGTGCCATATCACGCGTAAAATCTGTGCTGTGATATTCACCGAGAAGGCTTTTTGATCCTCAAGTCGGCATTTTGATACGCACGTATAGAAATTACCAAAATCTGATCAAAGTACTACCTTGTCTTTAATACACCGATTGTTCAAGCCAAACACTTCAGTTATGTTCGGCCTTCAACGCCGTAACAAAAATATAAAATATGAATTTTGAGATTTTTCGATGGTTAGGATTAGCAAATCGCTTGCTAATCCCTTTAACGCGCCGACTAAAACAACCACGCCGTGATGGAATTTGCCATCAAGGGAGTGTGGAGGCATTAAGAAATATGCAATGTGCTGTAGCCTAGGTAATGGTGTATTGCGATTTGCGGTTTAATCAGCGGCAACATTTCCATCAGGCGATAAATACAACGTTTTGCATCAAATCTGGGTATACATTAATGGATATAGGTTTTCATTCAGGATGTAATCTGGTTCGTGAGACTCGTGAGTAGTTAAAAGAAATGTAAAAATTTTAAACATTATTTTAAAAGTGACGTCGGAAACACGCTCGAATAAATTCTGTCCCGGTAAGCGTAAAGGGCGGGTAACCAGGGGTACCCGGTCATTTATGTCCACAGCCCCTAATGGCACAAAAATTGGGAAGTTTTGGTCAACCTGGACATTCTGAACACACTTTTTCTGAAACACTTAGGAATTCGGAACCATTCACGGAAAATATAAGCCCCCACCGTTCATTCTGTTAAGGTTTCCGAATTCATAAGTGTCAGAAACAAATGTGTTAGATGGGTCATGTTACGAAAACTCCGGCCCACAAAATCGGGACACCGTTGTTAGCGCAGTATCCCCGGTGATGCCCCTGGGGTTCGAGACCCACCCCAAATTCAACTTTCTGTTCCCCCTCTCCTGCTAATCTTCACTCTCTCCCGGGAAATAGGCTAGATCCCTGGCGTTAGGTTAATGGATGCCAAACAAGGTTATGTCAGTTGTACACTAAATCTTTTACCACTGATAAAAATTACTGACAGCTTCAAGAGAATAGTATTCTGATGATAAACTTTTATTCCTGATAATAGTGAAGAGACTTCCATTTTTTAAATGTAGCATTTATGAGTACCCAAGTACTCTAACATACATAGCAACACAAATAGTACTGTACAAATATTGGCAGTTAATGGAGGTGGAATAAAAATGTAGTCCTTCTTCTTTGGCAGGTTTCTTTCTTTCCTCTCTTAATTCCCTTCTTTGAAAATTTGATTCTCTTCTTCCTATCCATAAAAGGATCTGCAAGAAAGGGGATCCATGATGAGGTATTCAATTATAGAAGACAAATGGCAGCGCAATTGAAGGTTTTACATATTAATTTCCCTGAAGCCTGCCAGCCTGCAACCATGGATGTTCAGTTAGAAGACAATTTAAAGCAAAATGAAGTCCTGTTATTTTGTATCATCAGCGTCAGAGAAACCACTATCTTAATTCACAGAAACACGGAGCGATGTAGTTAGCAAACCAATATTGTCAACTTTGACACTGAAACACTTATGATGCCACATTCGTAGGTTTTTGAAAAAGGACAATAAAACCAGGGCATTGCAGTTGATTATAGGGCCCTTGCACAGACCTAAATTATGTGAATGGGGACGTTGTGGTCCTCCGATCAAACAAGCATGAGAAGACTACAACATGCACCTGGTTCACCTGAACATTTTCATTTATTTCTGCAGGTGATTCCTTTGTATTTTCTGCATGCTTGGGTGTTCTGGAGCAGGGTATGGCCAAGTTAAAGATTGACCTATCCAGTGACATGGAAATGCCCCTATAGAGGTTAGCCATTACAATTGGAAATATATGAGCATAGCATGCATGAATCAGTGAAAGTATCTTAGGAAAGTAATAGTTTCCATAGAAATGTGTAGGTAACAGTAGTTGCAAGTTACCATTAGGTGCTGATACTTCAGATTTATTGCCATGAATATAGTACCTCAAGGTATTGATACAGATTTATTGATGTACAATTCGTACCTCCTCAAGGGTACAGATACTTTGATATTTCTTGATCGAAAACCGAGTATTTTTGTAGGTCTCTTTTAGAAGTGATACTGGCATATGTCGTAATGTAAATCCCTTATCTCAAAGTACCATGTGGGTGTGTTGATTAGAAAATTTGTGTTAATCAACCAAACCAAAAATCATTTCGCCCTAAGATTTTCATCGGTAAATGAGGAAAAACAAGAGCTTCGTCAGACCCAAAAGTTTGATCATTCAAGTTCGGGAATTTGGGGATGAGGCTATTGTGAACAGGCAATGGGACCTCTAACAAATAGAAATAATTTTACCCACAAAACTGGAATATCATGATGCCTGATGATAAATATTAATAAATATCCAGTCAAGGAACTTTATCCATTTGGTTTTCAGGAATCACACCACTGAATAAAATAGGTGTAGCAGACGACTTCAGTGTTGAGACAGTGTGGCGTCCCAAATATGGGCCTTGCCTAAATGAAGAGTCACAAAATGTTGATAAGGTGTGATCTTTAAATGAAATTGAACTTAATCATAATGTGTGACTAGTAAAAAACCATTTGGGTGGTTTTTTAAAGATTTTGTCTGTGCCATTGTGTAATTTCTGATGGTTTGGGGAAACTGTCAATTTTAATTTCTTAGAAACATTAACTAGGCGTGGACGTTTGAAAACAGGCAAATCTTCGATGCTTGTAGCGCAAAAAATCAGCCTTCATCATATGACGTTGTTCTTTTTTGTTCAAGAGAGGTATGCCGTCTCCTAATCTTTCAACAAATCCAGTTTGAAATACCAGTCGCTTTAGCCGAGAAGAAATCGCGTGTGAGAGGTCATTTTGTACACAAGTCTATGGAGAGTTATTTAGTGGTGGGATCCTTAGCCAGAATATTTGATACAATTCAGTTTGCATTCGTCCTCAACATGTGATGTATATTTCATGATGATATTACTTGATGTTGTGCATATGGACAGTTGATATACCAATAAACTTGATATTGTGAATATAGCGTGCAAATTAATGTGAAATTTACTATGTGTCCTAAATTCATATTCTTTGTGTCGGTCTGACCTGTATTTTAACACATGATTTGTAGTTGGTATATTTCATGCACTACATTCGACTAATCCTTCTTAGTAATGAGTAGAGGCAGGCTAGGGTGGAAGCAGAGTTCACAAGGAAGAACTACATTTTTGCAGTAGTAGAAGATTAAAATGAAGCTATGTAAATAAATGAAGAGTTTGTTTGCAAAAGTGGCATATTGGCATGTTTACAGTAAAGTACCCATAGACTCCCAACCGGATTGTTTATTTGGTAGAAAAAAAACAAATTGAGTAATTTGATATTTGGACTAAATGTTATTACTACATAAAAAAAGGTTTTACTTTTAAAAGTATCTTGAAAAGTTTGTTTTTTTTAACATTAAAAATGGGGTTGCTAATGTTACTATTGCACGGACAATGTTTGTCCAATGGGTCTGTCCAAAATTAACGTTAGCATTAAAGTTTTAGGAGGAATGTTATATAATCAGAGAGATGCTATAAGCAGGGAACACTATTTCCCGAATATTTATTGGATCATAGTTAAATATCAAATTATCATTGTATTTTTGTATCCCGATTAATATTATCTATGATAAAGATTTTGCTAACGTTGTTATTTGTGGACAGGACCCATTTTGGGGAACTTTTTCCGTCCAATATTAGTAACATTACAAACCTCATTTTTACCCGAAACACTTTCAAACATACTCTCAAAAATTTAAAACAACTATATATGTAGTTAAGTAATAACAAACGAGTTAAATATCAAGTTACTCACTTCTAATGTTCTTTTCTGATAAAAGACTATTCCATGCATCAAGGTTTGGGGAGGGTACTTTACGTGTGAAACATGCCCCATATGCCATTATCAAAACATATTGATATTAATACCAAACTGCAGTGCATAATGCTTGCTTTTAAACTGATACATTTTGTAACAAATCATGTGTCTTGTCTGTACATAATGCTTGTCATATACAGTGTGAGTCAAAAAACATCCTACCATTCAGAATAAAAAATCTTAATGTAAGAATTGTTTTTGCTCAAATGTTTGCTATGGTTTTAAAGAAGGATAAAAAGGCTTTTATGAAAACGTTTATTTGGTGTCATTGGACTTTGTAGAAAGACCAGTTTCGCCCATTTTGCTGAGAGACTTAAAATCTGTTTGGCCGATTTTTGAGCCAAACCAAAGATTGCATCGCTTCCATAGAGTAACATGGATCTTAAGCAGTGATTTGAGTACAACATTTAACACAAATTATTCGTTAAACAACTAGAAAGGTGGGCGAGTAATTGAAGGATTATAAAAATAATATCCAGAGATTACAAAAGAAAATGCTAAGTAAAAACAATGTGAAATTTCCCAAATAAGAAATTCACAGTTTATCACAGTTTACTCTAACTACTTGGTTCAGGCAGCAAAGATTTCACATTGGTTTGAACCCTACCACAACGAAACTTGGAGCAAAAGGTGAAACCATCGAAAGTTTTGTATTATTCTGCTTGAAAAAACGCAGTGGGATATACTGAATTTTAAATTTTAATTAATAAATTAATTTTGAATTCCGATTTACTACAGAAAACTTCAGCTTAGGTTCTTCTCGCAATTATGGATGCTGAGTATACTGATTTGTGCAAAATAATTACCTAGAAGATGTAAAACAAAATCTCTGAGCAGTTTCATATGTCATTGAACTGAGACATTGATTGGCTATTTTCATAACTGATTCATTTTTTATGATTGAACATGGTAATTAAATTTTTTAAGACATTTTACTTAATTATGCTATAACAATAGACCATATTTATCAAACTGATATGTTTTGGAGAAGAAATCGATACATTGGTGAATTGTCGTGCTATAATGTGGTTTTGTATAAACGTCATTTCAGTCTCCCTCCGCATGTATCGCTAAAATCGGCCAAACTCAATTCTTGACGGAGTCTCTCTGCAAAATTGTCATAGTTTCTGAACCCAAGTCCGAAAGACACAAATCAAAAAAATCTTCGGGATAGCCTGTTTATATCTCTCCTGTAACAACCAAAGCAAACATTGAAGCCAAAATAACGTTTAACCTTTGAAGAAAAAATCGGGGGTTTTTTAAAATTGACTCCAACTGTAATAAATCACTGTGTGGAAATAGCAAAGCTTAATTCATGTAGAAACCATTGATCATGTTCTTTTGATGTGATTCTTCAGAAGTGAACAATGTGCACCCAAATTGTTTTTATGCATGCCCACCTCTTAGATAATAATATCGAGGCCTTCGAGAGTTCAGATTTTAAAAGCTGATTTCAGCTGTTTTTATGTCCTTTCAAAAAGTAAAAACAGTAGCTTTTCTTCCATTTTCAGCCTGCTTTTTTGACCTTTGTACTCAGTTTTTGCTATATTTAAGCTTTTTTCAGCTCTTCAGCTACGTTTTCAAAACCCCACTCACAGTTCTGAAATATGTGGGTCCTGTGCTTTTATTTTTTTTATTTATCATCAACCATTGTGTAATGTGATTGAATGTCCAAATTAATGCATATATTAGTTTTCAAGTTGACTTTCATATGCAGGTATATTTTTTATATTCATTCAGATGACTAACCACGATTCATCCCTCCTGGGTGATGCAACAACACCTACGTACCTACGAGTGGCCTCTAGAAGGCCACTTCGTGCTACCTTTCCTCGCTCAGAATAAGTGTCCCAAGGTTGCGTTTCGTCATAAACCCGACTCTAGAAAGCTGAAGTGGTTTCATCATATACAGATGCTGGGACGGTTATAATCCGCATAAACTAGGTTCACTTTCAGTAATATGGTAAAGTATATTGAAATGTTTAGTGGGATTCTGAAGAGGCAAGGTTGAATAAATATTACAGCTTTAAATGTCTGTGGTGGGGACTCATTTAGGAATGGTGTGTTTGTACGATTAATGCCGGTTTTTTGAGTGTAAGGAGTAGAAGAATATATTTGAGAAAAATTGGAGATCAGTAATAGGGGTTTAAAATTGGTAATATTTTCCATATAAAGTGGGGCCAGGGTGAAATTTTGCCCATATAAGCATTCCCCTATGATTTATAAAACAAGAGTTTACCACTCATGACTCCCATTGGGATTTAATTGCCACTGGGTAGCCTTGGTCAAGGCAGTCGAAAATTATTTGGCTATTGCTGGCTTTGTTAAATCATACCTAGCTATGACTTAGATCGGATGAGTCTTAAGCAAAAAGCCATATGGCATCTGGCAGCATTTGTCTTATGAATTGGATAATGGTTTATCCATTTTCAAGAAGATTGTGTACCTGCTTGACCTGCATTTTGAGTGGTGATATGCTACAAATTTTCATGTGGAAAAATGACATAACGAGAACCTTCAACAAGGACTACCATTGAGGTTAGGCAGGTGACCATTTCAATACTCTAAGCAGAGACTACCATTGAGGTAGGCAGGTGACCATTTCAGTACTCGAAGCAGAGACTACCATTGAGGTAGGCAGGTGACCATTTCAATACTCTAAGCAGAGACTACCATTGAGGTAGGCAGGTGACCATTTAAGTACTCTAAGCAGAGACTACCATTGAGGTAGGCAGGTGACCATTTCGATACTCTAAGCAGAGACTATACTGAGGTAGGCCAGGTGACCATTTGTTACTCTAAGCAGAGAACCAGAGACTACACTGAGGTAGGCAGGTGACCATTTCTGTACTCTAAGCAGAGACTACCATTGAGGTAGGCAGGTGACCATTTCGATACTCTAAGCAGAGACTACCATTGAGGTAGGCAGGTGACCATTTAAGTACTCTAAGCAGAGACTACCATTGAGGTAGGCAGGTGACCATTTAAGTACTCTAAGCAGAGACTACCATTGAGGTAGGCAGGTGACCATTTCTGTACTCTAAGCAGAGACTACCATTGAGGTAGGCAGGTGACCATTTTGATACTCTAAGCAGAGACCAGAGACTACCACTGAGGTAGCAGGTGACCATTTTGAGAATACTCTAACATGAGACTACCACTGAGGTAGGCAGGAGGTGACCATTTCGATACTCTAAGCAGAGACTACCACTGAGGTAGGCAGGTTACCCTTTATGCGCATACTCTAAGCATTAGACTACCACTGAGGTGGCAGGTGACCATTTCGAATACTCTAGCAGAGAACCAGAGACTACACTGAGGTAATGCAGGTGACCAATTTGATACCTAAGCATAGACCAGAGACTACCACTGAGGTAGCTAGGTGACCATTTTGATACTCCTAAAGCAAGAGACCAGAACTACCACTGAGGTAGGCAGTGACCATTTCGATACTCTAAGCAGAGACTACCATTGAGGTAGGCAGGTGACCATTTCGATACTCTAAGCAGAGACTACCATTGAGGTAGGCAGGTGACCATTTCGATACTCTAAGCAGAGACTACCATTGAGGTAGGCAGGTGACCATTTCAGTACTCTAAGCAGAGACTACCAGTGAGGTAGGCAGGTGACCATTTTGGTACTCTAAGCAGAGACTACCACTGAGGTAGGCAGGTGGACCATTTCGGTACTCTTAGCAGAGGCACATAACATGTGACCATATGGGGACTGATTTATGTCAGATGACCAGTAGTACTGTTTGCAAAAAGATTTGTGATCTTGCTAGAGAAGTATGCGATGGTTGAATTGGTGACAAGTCCAGACCCCTCTAAGAAAATAGGTGCCATGGTCACACATGGCATATTCTTAAAGAGGTCCTGAATGCCATGAGTAAATGTAACTCTTATCAATGAAAGTCTTTGGAGCAGCAGAGAGCCTGAAAAGATGTCCCCAACCTGCTCATCCTAATGCCAATGATATAATATCCCGTAGGTTACTCGCTATGTTGATACATGGAAATATGAAGCAGATAACTGCAAATTGCATGACCTAAATCCACTTCCCTATTCAACTTCGTAAATATGACACAAGGTAGAGCCCTCACCCTGAACACACACTATAGACACTCGCGGTGCCATGATACGTCATGATCCCAAGTCATTCCTAAAAACGAGTAAGTTGGGCAAAATTCTTATTGAACAACCAGCTATGCCAAGAAGCCTTGACATTTGGATCAATGGTCTTTGAGCAACATTTTAGTAACATAATTGCACTGTTTTGAACTATTCTCAGACTTGGCCTCAAGTAGAAATGAGCTTGTCAAAAAGTCCATCAAAGTCAATAAGTTTTTCAAATGTAGACTTGTATTTTTTCTTGTAGAAGTGGAGATGACCTATTATAAAAATGTAACAGAAGATTTCCAATTATTACCGTACTTGTGGTGGGGGGGGGGGAAAATTGCTTAACAGAAGGGAGTGTATTTTCTTACCTATACGATGCCAAGCCCCCTATTGCCCCCAATGCTCCTTTCTGTAATTTTGCATCAAAAAGTATAGCAACATCAGTTTACTTTAGTGCCCTGATTGTTTGGCATGTGAGAGAGGCTTTCTGATCATGCACAATGGCTTGCTTTGGAAATTGTATTAAATTGCACAATCTGACATAAACGATGAATGTCGCATTACGCTAAGCGCAGATAAGCCTCGATACTTGGATTGGAATACAATCACGGGGGAAATGTCTAGGTGGTCTTGAGCGTCTGATATGATTCATTGGTGTTCCTTCTTATCTACTATCCAGGACTACATACTAACACCATGATTGAAATAATGTATTGCTAATCTCACGTATTCAGTAGGTCCCCTGACCATATACAATTGTAGGGAGTATGGAAACACTTGATGCTCAACTTGTTCGTCTTTGTTTTGCCTTTGTAGGCATAATAGCGGGCATCAATAGCTTAACAGGTAAAAGTGTAAGTTAATCTGCACACTAATATTTAAAAATCTTGAAAGGTTGTTTAAAGGATTTAGCAGCGATAATCCGAGAGAATCGAAAAAAATTGGAAATGCATTTTTTTAACTTAAATAATTCAGGGGTAAGTGTGTACAATTCCATATACACATGCTATAACAAACCACCAAATAGTGAAAAATAAGTATTTGAAAGGAATTTTGTCATAAAGACCGTCCTCCCTAAATGCACTATAGTGATCTGAACGTCTCAAAATCTACCTAAACAGCTTGATTATGGTTCAAAACCAGTACGGAATAAACAAAGATCAATAATGTTTGTGTTCGAGGTCCACTGTATAGATCACGGTGCACAATTTCACACATAAAATCTGGGATATTCACAGTAAAGGCTGTGTTCATCTCAAATCGAATATTTGATAACGCACGTAGAGACCTTACAGATCGGATAAACGACTGCTTGCCCTTGTCCCTTAATACAACAAACAACAACGATTTCAGTCCAATCCACTTGCAGGTTTATGTTCACATATCATGCCAGACAAAAATACAAATATGAATTTTGAATCATTTTTTCGATGTTTTCAGATTAGGCAAATCGCTGCTTATAATCCTTTAAAGATGGCTCAGTGGTCAAATATGGGCACTTTTTTGACAACCGTTAATAAATATCTTACATAGCTGAAATTTTAAGAATGATGGATCACCTTTTAACCATAGATGCTTCTTAGGTAAAGGCCTATGTTTGAGGTCACATGTCACCCATGTGAAATTTTTTGAAAATCTTTTAAAAATATCTTGAAAGATAGATAGTTTATTAATTTGGAGCATGTATTTTTGAGTAATGGCCTGTGGTTTATTTGAATGATATATCGTTTGGTGTGTGAAAAATTTTTAAAAAAGGAGCTTAGAATAGTAAAGATGTTTGAAAACACTTCTAAATAAAACTCACATATCGTTGAGCACTTGTTGGCCATTGAAACAAATTTGTATAGGAACAGTTTGCTGTGTTAAGGGGGCAGGACGTTTTTTTTGTAGCAAAATTTTTTAGAACCTGTTTTTATTTTATTCATTTTTACATTCGTACATGTGCTATAGAAGCAAAATAGAACAAAAATTAACTTTATCAGCTCTGAAATTTTGTTTATTGAGCCATATTATTGGCCATAATAGAGGCAACTTCAGAAACATAGGCAGAAGCTTCAATCACGGTGTACTCCAGGGCACGCATGAAAATTCAGAAGGGAAGATGGCGACACCCCATTTCTAACAATTGTGACGTAAAATTCCCGACGAAATAGTACAATAAGCTTACGCTAATAATTGAACGTTTCAACAATTTTAATAGTATTTGTGATCTGTTGTGAGATACAAAGAGAAAAGGAAGTCCCTAAAAGGAAATTCTCGTATAATTCATTCTTGGTTTCCTTTTGCTACAATCGCCCATTGCAATTTGATATACAGTTCAGAGATCTGGTAATTTTAATCATTGGCGCAAAACATTGAAATACATATAGGAACGAGAATGTCAAATTGGCTCTCAACCAATATCAACATGTTCAGAACACTGCAAAAAGCTGATCATAATATAAAGCTGTGAAGGAGGCGTTATTCCAAATGTTCTGGAAGTTCTCTCCTTGTTTTGGGTAGAGAATATACATGTGTGTTCAATATTTGACCATTCCTCCATCTCGCTACCTTTATATCCGGCCCCTCTATACAGTGGTGTACCAAGGTCGTCGATCCAGAGGGGGCAAATTTTCCAAGTCGTCCCGCCAGAAGGGCAAAATTCGTATTCTCCGGTGAATTGCTTCCATTAAGTCTGAATTTGACAAAATGCACGCATAGCGTGCGAAATTGCAAAAATTTACTTTAATTTTCCAAATTTTAGAGGCTGAAATTGGTCAAATGCCCGAAAAAGAGGGGTAAATGCATATTTTGGTCCAGTAGATCATCCCGCTTTTTCGAGCAAAAGCGGGGGAAACTTGCCCCCCTGCCCCCCTCCGTCAGTACGCCTCATACATATATGATGCTAGGGTATTTATCTGCTGCCTAATTCTTGTTTACAAGAAAACGCACATATAGTGAAAGGAGAATGCATTGATGTAAGCACTGTAAGCCTATATCAGATACAGGGAAGGGGTCCAGGGGATCCGCCAGACCTCGGGAGGGGGGCACTCCCTAAAAATAGGTGAGGGGGATGTGGGGCACTTTTGCCCCCCCTTTTAACCTGCTGTCACGAAAGACCCCCTTTTTTTAACCTGTCACTGAAAGACCCCCCTTTTTCTCTCAGTTATGCCTCCATTTTTAATAAATGTCACTGGATTGACCCCCCTTATATTTCTATTTCATGCTCTCTCACAGAACAAAAAAACACCTCTTTTTTATGTTATAACACAATAGAAACTGGGTTTGAAAATGGTTGAATTGCCTGAGCATGACCCCCCTTTTTCACAAAATGTGGAGAGCTCAGTTTGGGCATCATCCTCACCAAATGACCCCCCCCTTTTTTTATTAAAGTTCCTCAGCCAATTCCCCCTACTTTGAAAGTCCAATCTGCACATCCCCGTCACTTTCATATATAGGGGCCCCCCCCCCCCCCCCCGGGATCCGACCCATACCTTTTTTCACAACCACATTATTTTTGTTTATACATTTATTTGAACCTCTGCAAGGGCCTTCACCCGCCTGAGGCCCGACCTTTTCATAGTCCTGCATCAACTTGTATCTTCTGGCCTTTGGTTAGGCAGGTTTACTAAAGGACAAAAATCATCAGCTTTGGTCCTTTACTATTACTACTCCTTATAGGTCCATGGCCCATTCACCAATAGTCTCGTCCCCAGAACCCCAGATTTTTCTGGATGTAGTCGGTATTTTTTTGTATTTAAGAATGCTCCTTTTTTCTCCTTTACCCTGTGAAAGTCTTGTGGCTGAAGATGTTTGGTTTGTATGCTTTGGTGATGAAAATATGCCCCATTTTTTTTGTCAACCGTAGTAAATGTTAATATATTTTCTCTATAGGCTTTCAAAATCATATTTTTGGGTCTTACGCTCAACAGATTGGATTAGGAACAATCGGGTACTTATATTTTAACCTCCAAAAGCCACAAAATGTGTACATTAGAATTGTTGGAATTTCAAAAAATAAAGAATATAGCTTTATTAGGTAGAGAATTGACCTATTTTTTAAATGTAGTTGGTTTAACAGTTCAGAGGAATCCATGATCCCCCTTTCATCAATGGAAAAATGCCCCAGTCAGTACACACAATTAATGGGCAGACCTTAGTGAGGTAATATTCCTCTGCTAGGCCATTGCCACTGTATAAACCGCCTCATAATGAGACATGCAACCGGGCAAAAAGCTACTGACTATGTAGTAGCTTGGATAATGGAAGAAAACTGTAAACTACCCATAGCTCCTGAGTGTCGGTATTTAACAAATAAGGATGTACAGTCTAGTTTTTGTGCCAGAATAATTTTTGAGACAAGTAATTTATTATTTGTTTTTCTTGTATTGTCTTTATATTGACCAAGCTTGCAACTGGCTAAGAGAGTTTGTGTACTGATGGACATGGTTTTGATGCATGTTGGTTTTTTGTGTGGCATGGGTTTTTGAATGCGCATTTTTTTCTGAATAGTTCACAAACTAAATTTTCTTTACCCCCTAGGCACTAAAACCACCTACTTAAGAGCACTGAAAAGACTGGCATATTGGGTCCATTACCCATTGAGATACCCTAGGCTATCCTGCACTTGCTTTAAGTTTTAAGCATAATGTGAAAAATCAAATAAAAAAAAAAAATTTGTAAAAATACGGACTGGAATCGGTTATCTTTTGAAGATTTGGTATGCCTGTATGTAGGATATACGATCCATAGGTGACTGCAACGTGCTGAAAAGGGCAGGAAGTGGGTTAGAATTGTCAATGTAAGGCACGCACAGTCAATAGCCATAAATATTGCAGGACACTCATGGTGCATTTAGTCCATGTCCGATCGCTAATTGCCTTCGTCCCCAGAAGCCCCCCCCCCCAGATTTTACCGGAAGTGGCACCTTTTGGGTATCAGAAAAAGCTACTATTCTCATTTACCCTGTGAAATCTTTTTTTTAGAGCCAAGGATGTGGGTTTGGAATATGAGCGAAAATGTTGCCCCATTTTGGTTGACCAATATTAATTTACCAGTGCTCTATGGGGCTTACAAAATCCCATTTTTTAGCCTCCTCGATCAAACGTATGAAATATCGGCGCAAAACTTTACAGAATGGGGTTTTGGAGTGAAGGCCAAATCTATCAAGATGAAAACTTTGTATCCTTAATCAACTTAATTCGGGCCATCCCCTTTAAACAAATAACAATTATTCATTTTTGAATAGGGGGGGGGGGGGGGGGGAAATGCCTAACTCCTTCAGTAAGTTTTGCTTTATAATGAGAGTAAAATTGCCTTTAAATCTCTGGAACTATAATGATTGAGTCTTCGAGTGATAAAGCAAAATAATTGTTATTGTGTTTTGAAATTTAACTCTTTTAAAAAAAATAAAAAAAATAAAAACCTTAAAAAAAATATTATAAACTAAATGTTGCATTGTGTGGTGTCACGCTGCTAGAAGTGAAAACGGCCATAGGGATATACAGTGTCTTGTGTGACTGACAAGGCAATTATTATGTATTAGTCTTAGAGACAGCCGCATCACCCTAATTTCTAATCATGGAATAAAGCCATAAAGATGACCTATGGCCCAAGACAGATTAAGACCGTTTGTCTGAGAACGTTCATTTTTACTTAATAAAAAAAAAAAATTTAAAAAACACCCTTTAACTGCCATATTTGGAGATTCAAATAAACCCAAGACCATCCTAATATGTAAAGGGCTTTGCTATACTGCAGATAGACAAAGTGATGTCCAATTTGATTTAACGATGCTATACTTTGCTTTCCTTTTTGGTTCTCAATTTTAACCAGTACATATATTAGTCTTGTGGAGGATTGGGTGCAGTATGCTTCTTGGTACACCATACAACCTGATTTTAAAGCATCATGCAGTCCACCCATTAGCAATCAGAAAACCATTACACCAGAATTTGGCTCTGACTGCATCACAGCTGTTGAAGTCTCATTATGACAAAAACCATAAAAAAAAAAATGTATCAACAGCGACACACTTTTGACAACTATATTTGGATTTTATTTTTGTACCACTGACTTCCTCCTGTGTAAATTTTACGAAATTTCATCCGGCAAATCTGATTTTTTTTTCTTTAAAAGCTGTTAACACTTCTCTCTATGGAGATTGGCATATAGAGGGGGCGCTGTAACTCCAAATCTTGACCTTTGTAGGCGCCATATGGCAAGATTCCCACAATTGAATTTTTTTCTGATTTTTACAGAGGTAATAGCTCTTCTTGCATGTCCCTACTATAACAGTGGTCAAACTTGTGTCGCCACTACTGCTTAAAATTGCTCTTAAAATAAAAGAGACAATTTTGCATGGGGTCAAACAGCTGTGGCATACAGTACAAAGTGTAAACAGCTTGATGGGCTGTATGACCCCATTCTAAACTGTTTCAGGCCAATGTAAGGATTTAAAAAAATGAGATATCGGACAAAATTTGTAAAAAATTGTCAAGAAATATCAAAAACCAGAAACAAAATTGAAGTGTATTAAAAATTAGAATTAAAAGCAACTTTCATACAGCCTCTTAACACTATTTGGCCTTATCATCACCTAATCATTATGTTTGTCCAGAACCCAGCTTACACATGTCGGTAACATTTATCTTTTCTCGTGTGTATGCTTGTAACATGGGACTAAATGGCAACGTTATTGCCTGCAAGGCAACTAATTGTCCTCAGAGATCAAAATATTTTAGGTTTTAAAAACATAGCTCAAACATTTTCGCGAACATATTTAGAATCGCCACGAAAATATGCATCAAATAGTCAAAACAGCCTATCCCTCAGGTCATGGCTTTTTTTGATGACTTCCAAATGACACTGTTAATTTTGGGAAGTCATCTCAAAAGACACTGACTTATGGCTAGATCCATACGGAACTACAAGAGTCCAAAGGGTTAAAATACAATTCGTTAGCTTTTTTTTCACCATCCTATTTTTTAATAACCCTTATCTCAAATGCATTATTGCCAACTAGTCAAGATGGTGAAATTAGTTACAATCATAATCCCTTCAGAAAACGATCTGCCGATGGCTAAAATGAATGCAAACTCCTTTATTGAGCAATCATGAACTGTAAGAATTAAAGTTCCCTTAAAATAATTTGGGAGAAATTATTTTGGAAGAGCTGGTTAGTTAAATGAATATGTCATAGAATTAAGCTAGAAACACTGTAAAATATAGAGACTTGGCCTTTTAGTTCAGGTAAAATCCTGTGAACCAGGAGCAACTGTTAACTCAACACAATTGTCTGGTTCCTTCCCATGACCTTATTTCAAGGCTTACTGACTACTGTAGATAGTATCATCTGAAGTATTTGGGGTCGTGATGCCGTCTACTGTAATAGTAATCCATTGAAGGTCTTTATTGATGCTGTCTACTGTAATAGTATCACTGAAGGTATTTTATTGAATGCTGTCTACTGTAGATAGTATCAATTGCAGGTATATTGCCGTCTACTGTAGATAGTACAGTAGAAGGTATTTATTGAGCTGTCGATGTAGATAGTATCCACGAAGTATTTATTGATGCTTGTCTACTGTAGATAGTTCAATTGAAGGTATTTATTGATGCTGTATACTGTAGATGTATCCACTGAGGTATTTCTTGATGCCGTCTACTGTAGATAGTATCCATGAAGGTATTTATTGACGAGTCTACTGCCGGAAGGATCATAAGGTATTATTGTGCTGACTACTGTGTAGTATCCACTGAAGTCTTTATTGATGCTGACTACTGTAGATTTAGTATCCAAGAAAGGTATTTATTGATGCTGGTCTACTGTAGATAGTATCCACTGAAAGGTTATTTATTGATGCTGTCTGCGGGCTTCGTATCCATGAAGGTATTTATTGACGCTGTCTGTCTACTGTTAGATAGTTATCCAATGAAGGATTTATTGATGCTGACGACTGTAGATAGTATCCACTGAGGTATTATTGATGCTGTCTACTGTAGATAGTATCATGAAGGTATTATTGATTGATGTCTATGTAGATAGTATTCATTGAAGGTATTTATTGATGCTGTCTCTACGTAGATAGTATCCATGAAGGTATTTATTGACACTGTCTACTGTAGATATTATCCACTGAAGGTATTTATTGATGCTGTCTACTGTAAATAGTCTCCTTGAGGTATTTATGATGCTGTTACTGTAGTAGTATCCATTGAAGGTATTTATTGACACTGGCTACTGTAGATAGTCCACTGAAGGTATTTATTGATGTGTACTGTAGTATATCCATGAAGTATTTATTGATGCTGGACTACTGTAGATAGATCCATGAAGGTATTATGACACTGTCTACTGTAGTGTAGCCATGAAGGTATTTATTGATGCTGACTAATGTAGATGTATCCACTGAAGATTTATGATGATGACTACTGTCGATGTATCCATGAAGGTTATTTATTGATGCGGTAACTGTAAGATGGTGATCCATTGAAGGTATTTTATGTGCTGTCTAATGTAGATAGTTATCAACTGAAGGTATATTGATGCTTGTCTACTTGTAGATAGTTCCAATATGAGTATTTAAGTGTGGATGCTGTCTACGTAGATAGTATCCATTTAAGGTATTTATGATGCGTCTACTGATAGATAGTATCCATGAAGGTATTTATGATGCTGTCACTGTTAGATAGTCTCATTGAAGGTATTATTGTGCGTTAGGTAGATAGTCTCCATTGATGTCATTTATTGATGCGGTCTAATGTAGATAGTAAAAGTAAACTTGAAGGTATTTATTGATGCTGTCTACTGTGGATAGTATCCATTGAAGGTATTTATTGATGCTGTCTACTGTAGCTAGTATCATTGAAGGTAATTTATTGATGTTGTCTACTGTAGATGGTATCATGAAGGTGGTATTTATTGATGCTGTCTACTGTCGATAGTATCCATTGAAGGTATTTATTGATGCTGTTATGTAGATAGTAGAAATTGAAGGTTTTATTGATGACTGTCCACTGTAGGTGTATCCACTGAAGGTATTTATTGATGGATGTTAGTAGATAGTATCCACTGAATGTATTTATTGATGCTGTATACTGTAGATAGTATCCATTGAAGGTATTTATTGATGCTGTCTACTGTAGATAGTATCCATTGAAGTATTTATTGATGCTGTATACTGTAGATAGTATCCATTGAAGGTATTTATTGATGCTGTCTACTGTAGATAGTATCATATGAAGGTATTGATTGATGCGGTAACTGTAGGTCGTCCCACTGAAGGTATTTATTGATGCTGTCTACTGTCGATAGTATCCATTGAAGGTATTAGTGATGTTGTCATGTGGTAGTATCATTGAAGTATTTATTGAGGGCTGTATTGATGCTGTCTACTGTGGATAGTATCCATTGAAGGTATTTATGATGCTGTCTACTGTACGATGGTACCAGTGAAGGGATTTATTGATCGCATGGTATCTGTAGATTAGTATCCACTGAGGTTATTTCATTGATGCCTCGCTAACTAGGATAGTATCCATGAAGGTATTTATTGACGCTGTTCTACGTCGATGTATCCTTGAAGGTATTTATTGAGGCTGTCTACTGTAACATGACGATTATTAAGGCTGTACGCCTTAAATCACCCTATGGATCTTTGCTACTACTATACCCTAACCCATTTACATCCCAGATGGTCAGCAAGTGATGTGCTTAACATAAAGACCGCCATGTAGTTAGACATTCTTGCTCTGGCTTGAGATTACCCAATGGACCTGGATTGCAGCGCATAAACATCTGCATGTTTTTGTTATTATTATAAATTAGAATTATGCTCATTAAAATATCGTTAAATAGCCAAGTTAGTCACTTGAAAGCTTCTGGACCCTGGAAATCTGCACATATTTCCTGAAAAAAAGTGATTACCAAAAAAAAAAAAAAAAACCACATGAAGGCCAATAAGAAAAAAAATGTTTCCAGTAGGTAGCCACAAAAAAACATAAATGCAAGTTTTTAATTTTATTATCATTTATTGTTTTAAGGTTTTTCCTCAGAAATTGGCCCCAATTCATGCCAATGCAATTGTGGAAAACCATATTTTATTGTCAATTCGGAAAAATATTGATTTGTGATCACTTATTTTTTTTAAAAATGAAAGTTTTTACTCTGAGCATTTTTTTATTTGTCTAAAATTCTCAGTTAATCAAAAATAAAAAAAATGTGGTTAAAATAGGCTCCAAAACAAAATCAAAATGTAGGCAAGGTACAGGCAAACAAACTCTTTTGTCGAATTTCGAATGTGTTTTATTGTGATATTGTCAACCAATTCTACAATACATTTCCAAAGAATCTAAGATTGAAAACTCAGCGTTTTTTTTCACCTCAACATAAAAAAGGAAACAGTCTTGCGTTTTGAAATAAAAATCGCCTCACAACAGACATGCTCCCAAAATAGCCCCTCAAGAGAAAGGAAATATCGTAAAAGGTTCTTCACAAAACACAACACTCAAGTGAATTTACAAATCATCTGCCCATCAGGAGTAATTATCAGTACAATTTTGGGACGGTATCTGTTGACAAGATGCTAGTGAGACCTGCTGGAAAAAATGTCTAGGAAAGCCTTAAAGGACGTACATTAATTGTGATAACAGCATGCCTCAAAGATTATTACCAAATTCAAAATTTGAACATGCCTCATTATCGAAAGATCGAGCCAATATAATCCCCTGAAAAGTTAAAATGTTATTTTAGTATATTGTTTAAATGATTGTGGGGTAGGTTAATCAATTGGTTAATAAAAAGGGACATTTGCCCCATGTGAAAAAAGGTGCCATTTACCCCACCCCCCCCAGCTTAGCCAAAGGGATGTATAATGGGGGAAAATCCTTTTGTAATTTGTACGTCAATTTGTGTGTTATTTGTGTCCAATGGATAAGTGTGCTCACAAGTAAAGATATTCAAACCAATTTCAATATAACTTAAATATTGGGATCCTCATTTGAAGACCTATCAGTGTCATTAGTTAAAAGGCTATGGTTCAAAGGTCAAAGCTATTGGGGATTTTGTTTAAATTCCGTGTTAACCTTTCTTGCCTCTAACACCCTAGTGGAGAATGAGAGTGAGAATATATACTGTGTGAGTCATAAAAACCCTACATTCAGGAAAGAATTTTTCTTCAAAGTTCAAAATTATTTTTGCTTGAATGTGTGCTTTGGTTGTTTACAGGGATAAAACAGGCTATCAGAAGATTTTGATTTGGTTGTCTTTCGGACTTTGGGTTCTTCAGAAGAAACTATGTCAATTTTGCGAGAGACCTAAAATTAGGTTTGGCCGATTGTAGCCACACAATGTGGATTAGATTGGGACACGACGTATATATAACTATTATAGCGAAAGGACAATCACACTGTAATTTCAGAATGGATCGATTTTTCTCGACAAAAACAATCAGTTTGATAAAATGCGTCTATGTGTAACTTCATATAAGTAAAATTTCTTCAACAAATTAAATTACCATTGTGCAATCATAAAGATCAGTTATGAAAATCACGCCTATCAATGTCAGAGATTTTTGTTTTACATCTCTAAGGTAATTAAGTTTGCCCAAATACAGTATACTCAGCCTCCCTAATGTGAGAAGAACTAAAGTTGAAGTTCTCTGTAAAAAAAATGGAATTAAAACTTAAAATAATTATCGCACGGTCTTTTCAGGCGGAATACAAAAACCTTCTATGGTTGTCACTTTAGCTCCCAAGTTTCGTTGTAGGTTAAAAACCATTAAAAAGCTTGCGAACCAAAGTACTGTGGTCTTACACAGCATCTTGCCTTTCTTATTTGGGAAATTGAACATTTTTTCACTCAGCATTTTATTTGTAATCTCGGGATATTATTTTTTAGAAATCCTTCAATTATTTCTCCCACCTTCTACCGTTTAACAATAATTGGGGGAAATGTTTGTTTACTCGAATCTGCTGAATGGTAACCATCCCCAGCGCTACTCTATGTAAAAATCGGCTAAAACAGGGATTTAAGTCTCTCAGGAAAATAGGCATAACTTTCTTCCTCCCAAGTTCCCAAATGACACCAAATTAAACTGTTTTCAGCCTGTTTCCCTCTTTATAACCATAGGCAAACATTTGAGCAAAATATTCTTAAACTATTTTAATTATTTTTATTCTGAATGTAGTGGTTTTTTTTTTTTTTTGACTCACATGTATATCCATGGTAAGGCCTTTTAGGGCAAAGGGGATGTTTATCAGGAAAAGTCTGTTGTACTTTGTGCATTCATACAGGCCCTCATGAAAAATCCCAGGGCGCATACACATTTCAGGCTTAAAAAGTAAAACAATGGCTTAGCGTGCAAGAGCATAGCATGATCTTTGGGTATACATAATTAAAAACTGGCAAAAAAAATTTGAACCCACTTTATTCTATTGAGGCAAGTCTCACATGATGAGTGTCTCTTTCTTACACATACTTGGACATCTTGCCTATTCATTAACAGTGTCAACATACACCTGCATAAGCTGTATGGTAGGATCGGTACCGTTTCACAACCAACAAGCTTCAAATCTCAAATGTTTCAAAAATTTCTGTGACAGGATGTTGAGAAAGACATCTATATAGACAACACTTCTTACTTAAAATCAAGTGCACAAACTCGTTTTCCCCACATTCGACCAGATTGAATGGACCAATGCGTATTAGTGGTGGGGGATCTACTAAGTTATTCAAACTCTTTTTCAGGTTCTGAAGGCTTCCTCAATTATCCATCACATTTTAAAGGGATGATAAGCAGCGATAATGCAAGAGAATAACAAAAAAGGTGAAAATGCTATTTTTAGCTTTAAATCAAAGATAAAATATGTACAATTCCATATAACTACTTAATGTAGGACCAAAACACCAAATAGTAAAAAACTGAAGTATTAAGGAACTTTGGTCATACCAATCTCCCGCAAAAATAGCCATTACCGCGATGGCGTTCATAATCTACACTTAAACACAAGACAGAAATAAACAAAAGATCGATAATGTTTGTGTTTGAGTCAAAACTGTACATGTCATGTACACAATATTATGCTTATAAATCTGGGATTTATTACAGGGAAGGAAAGGTTTTTTTAATCCAATTTGGAATTTTTATTCCTTGTTTTTGTTACACAGATTTTCCAGTCAATAACTTGCGTTATGTTAGCACATCCATGCCAAGTAACAAAATAACAAAATAGGATTTTGATAATTTTTTTTCAATTTTTGGATCAGCAAAATCGCGGCTCATCCCTTTAAGGAGAAGAGTAATGAAATTTAAAGTATGCTGCAGGTGTGGCTCAAGTAGGGTTTTTCTTCTAAAGCAAATGGTATCTACAGAAAGCATAGCAAACTTAAGAAATAGAAAAAACATTTGTTAATGAGTTTAAATGTTTCTCTATAGCTATGGAGAATGAGAGCGAGCATATTCCTATAATAACCAATACATTGATAACTGGGTGTACCTTTGTTGGGTGAGGTGAATTAAGAGATGTGTTGAAAGCAAGGTCAAAGGTCATTTAAGGATCATTAGTGTCATAATTTGTTGAGCTATTTCATTCTCAAGTCTCATCATATGTATGATATATTATAATTCCCGCTTTATTTTGTGAGGACCACCCAACCGAATCTAAAAATAAACGGCCCTATCAAGGTGATCCCTTATGGTTGCGTGGGCAAACAGTAATGCACCCTTTTGTCTACACGCAGTTCGGGTATCCAATTATAGCTCGTGCCCTTTGTTTACGCTCGGCCTATCACCTGTCCGCGTGTGTTGCTGCTCTATCGCCTTGTTGGCGTGTTTTGGTATTCGCTTCTTCATCGTCGCGTCAAGAAGGTCGCTTGTCTCTTTGGGAGTTGTTACATACTAGTTTAAAACGCTTCATGTTTCTGGACTGATTACGCTTTGTTGCGATATACATATCTTCATTAGGATGGGGACGAAAGCGTGGAACAAGCGAAGCTATTCCGATGCAAATATTTAAATAAATCAACTCAAAGAAAGACAGGGCGAGAAGTGTGATATAAAGGAACCAGCACTAGTGGAATGCTAGGTCACTTCTG